>JAMKQA010248110.1:0-23586 GCA_024699735.1 Posidonia australis
CTTGCATTGTCCATGTCTAAGCCATTTTCTAGAGTTTTTGCACATTTAGGCACTTATCCTTGCAGTTTTTATCTTTTTTCCCCCATTTATCCTTATTTGGTGAGCTGACATCCCATGCCTTTCATCCATGGTTTCTTTCTCCACTCTGCCTTCAGAGTTTCTCATCATTTATCCGATTTGACTAGTTTTTGATCCTACATCTCATGTTTTCGATTTGATTTGGATTTGATCGCCCCAGGGCGTACAGTAACAGGCTTGAGGGCCGACATTTGTCCCCACTACAGATTATCTTCTCCTTTTCGATTTTCATTACTTTTTACATGATTCTGATTCATCCCGTCTTCAGTGTTTCTCATCCTTTATCCGATTTGACTAGTTTTGATCCTACATCTCATGTTATTGATTTGATTTGGATTTCATCACCCCTAGGCGTACAGTAACAGGCCTGAGGGCTGACATTTGTCCCTACCACGTATTATTTTTCCCCTTCTAATTTTCACGACATTCTCATGATTTCATGTGGATTTCTTCGTAGTTTTCACACATCATCTTGCACATTCATTTAATCATGTCACATCCATATACTTTAGCATGATTAGAGCATGATCCAAATTTAGCAATCATTCATCTAACCCTCAACAAGCAATAGGAGTAGAAAGATCGAGTTTCTCGGGCGTACGAGGGTGCCTAACACCTTCCTCGTGCGTAATAGGAATCCTTAACCATCATCTGGTTAGAAGACATCCAGCCATCGCATTTGCACTCCAAGCATTCATCTTTTTGTGGTCTTCCTCGTCTTTCCCTTAAAAGATTAGGTGGCGACTCCTTTTCTTTTTCTTTTATCCTATTCCTTGCGCCTTCGCCATCTTGGCATGGTTGTGATCTCCACCCCACCCCTCCCTTGGGTCGGGCACGGTCATAGAACTGGTGACTCCACTGGGGATAATCAGTTTCCAGCTTTCAGGTTAGTCCTTTGCTTGCTTTTGCTTCATTGGTTTGATTGTTTGCTTTGTTTGTGGTTGTTGCTTACTTAGCGTGCTTTTTGCGCTTTATTGCACACATTTGCTCAATCACTGCACACACATGCTATATATCATGCCATTTGATGTGATGGATGTTTTCTTTTCACAATCATGATGCCACGACACTTGCACATGCCATGATCATGCCTTTTGCTTGTTGTTTGCTTGCCTGCTTGCCTTGCTTGTGTGTTTTCTTCCCTTTTCGCACATGACATGCCTAGGAGAGTAGAGACATGTTTGTTTCCCCTTCTGGTTAAAATAAAACACACAAACTCAGAGAACAATTAATAAGGCAAAACTAGGGACCAAATCAAACTCTCCCCTCGGTTAATAAAATGCAAGTAAAAGACATTAAAGCATATTGCATGATTGAGCATATAAGGCAGGCATTCTTCTCCCCTGAGTCCACCTACAGTCTACGAAGGGAAACTCTGGTAATCAACTTTATAGCTTTGTCGTAGAACGTGTTGCCAGTTTGCCCCCCTTGTCTGGGGTCGTGTTGATGTTAGTAGAGGGTACATCACTATACTACTGCAGGAGACGAGGCCCCCAACGCACCACTCGTTCACTGCCTACGCTTTGGCCAGGATTTAGAGTGATGACCTTTACTTTCTAGCCTGAGTCGGGACCTATTTACCCATGTGTGATCCCAGAGTAGATGACCTTCTTGGAAGCACTTAGTTGGTGAGAGAGGGCATGTTAGTTGCATCCATGTGCATGAATGCCATTCACGCCATCATAACAAACAACATTTGATCACTGGTTCTAACCCCAGCCAATTTTCTCTTTTGCGGGTAGTCTAGCGTGAGTTCCTTAGACACAGCTCGAGTGTTCCCACCTTTACTTCCATGTTTGCGATATCTCGCTGCCGATCATCTTTCCCTGAGCTATTTGTCATTTTGACAATAGCTCGTCCTAGGATTCACCCCCTTGTTTGCCGCCGTGGCTTGGTTCTCACCCGTTCCCGGTCAGCTATGGCCCAATGTACTAGTGAGGCTCTTTCTGCTGTTGTTGCTCCCGAGGGCACCACCTTTGCGGTCCCTCCTACCCTTGCTATGTCTCCAGCCATTCCTCTTGTCCCTTTCGTGCATCACGGAGGTTCTGTCCCCTATCCTGTTGGACATCCCTTAACCCCAGCCAGTCTGGAGCCAGGCACTGAGTCCAACTCAGTGACCCTAGCTCGGGTTCCACATGTATCACTGATGGCACCTATCCTGTTGGACATCCCTTAACCCCAGCTAGTCTGGAGCTAGGCACTGAGTCCAACTCAGTGACCCCAGCTCGGGTTCCAGATGTATCACTGATGGCCCCACCTCCTCAGGGGTCCTTCTCTTTTAGCACTCTGCCTACTGTGGCAACCCCCATCGCAGACTCTTTGACTCTAGGGCAGCCTACTTCTGTCCCATCTGTGACTCCTGAACCTCTGACTATCCCATCCCTTGTCATCCCTGAGGGACCTCCTACCGCGCAGGCAGAATATCTGCTGGCTCTTGCTCAGAAGATTGAGAGCATGGCCGTTGCCATCCAGTCCACTGTTGATCCTAACTTTCCTAAGGCTCCCCAACAGCCTACTCCAGTGTTCCAGGCATTGGCACCACCAACTCAGCCTTCACCCCAGCTCCTCACTACACCCACATTAGGTGTGACACCACCGACCCAAACACATCACCTCATTGCACAGCATTCAACTCCAACATCTGGTGGTCAACCCCTTGGGTTGGCTGGAGCGCAACATCCTCATAGCATGCAGCCTAGCGCCGTGCCACTGCAGTAGCTGTTACTCCCACACTCAGCACCCACTGCCACACAGTTCGTTGTTCATCCTTCTTTTACACACCATCATGTCCAGGCACCGTCACTTCCACGACCACACTCAGCACTCTTGCACAGATATGCCGGCCATCACGCTATAGCACTAGGTGGCATGATGGTGGATCCGGAGGAGCACTTAGGTGCGACCCACACGACATATGCGGCCCTTTGCCCTGCTACGTCACCCTCATCAGTAGCAAGTCCAGATATCCTCCACACTAGGGTAGGTGGCCTGGAGAGAGCACTTTGACAAGTGCAGGGAAGCGATTGCCAACCCTACGAATTCCGGGACCTCTGTTATTTCCCAATGGCGACACTCCCACCGCAATTCTAAATCCCGGATTTCGAGAAGTAAAACGAAAAGGGTTGCCCTATTTCACACCTTCGGGCATATTGCGGAGATCATGCTCAGCTTCAGGCTGACGAGAGGCTGCTAATCCGCCTCTTTCAAAAGAGTCTCACTGGTCTAGCCCTCAAGTGGTTCACGTCGCTTGGCATAGGCTCAATCAAGACTTGGAGCGACCTCTCGCAGGCGTTCATGGACCAATATGCCATTAATCTCGACCTGGTCCCAAAGAGGGAGGACCCCGTCGCCACAAGACAGAAGCCCAACGAGCCGTTCATGGAATATGTCGGCCACTGGCGTGCACTCGCATCGCAAGTAAAGGATTGGCCTTCCGAGGAATAGTCTATCGAGATCATTATCCGAGGAGCGCAGTTGTATGTTGGAGCTCTGTTAAGCATTCAACCAGTCACCACCTTCCCATCCCTGATTCGGGCAGGTGCATGAGTAGAGAGCTCCCTCCGCAGTGGTAGCTTTTTTGCGCTCGCTACATTTGCCAAACAAGTCGCATCCCTGGATCACCAGGCGAGTAGCAGCACTCGCAATGGCACTGGCGCTAGTTACCCTAAAAGGCGGGATCCTCCCAAGCCCGAAGTTGCATACGTGTGGTTAACCGCCATGCCCGTCAATGTGGTGAACCAACCAGGCCCATGTCAGTTAGTTTATGCACCTACACCTAGGGCACCGCACACACCACAGATCACTACCACCGCCCAGCTGGTGTATCCCGCGGCATCGGTCCGGCAAGGACATTGCTCAGGGCAAAGAAGGCCTCAGCGCCCTGCACGACAATATACACCACTTGTTGAGCCGCTGAGCGCCATCCTGCCTAAAGTGGTGTCACTCCTGAAGCTCCTAGAGATCTGCCCCCCACCGAATCCTCTTCCGGTGTGGTATAACACGAGCTTGTTCTGTAATTTCCACCGTTGCACGGGCCCATTGAATGGACAATTGCATCGCTCTTCAGAACTCCGTTTAGGACTTGATTGACAACAAGGTCATCGTCATAGACACTCAAGAGGCTCACACTACACCCACACCGCCACCTACACTTGCACAAGCCCCACCAGCCTACCATAATATTGTCAACTAACCCATGCCTGCACTTGACAACTCAGCGGGCGCTGGGGCCTTAGGAATCCATTTCCCCTCTGCTTTTGATCCAAATCTATACTAGGGGTAGGACCTCCCCTACTCATTTTATCATCTGATCCATGCCGGTTCCGAGTCAGCCATCCACATGATACGACTGACTGCTAAGGCGGAGCGTACCGTCGTATCGCCAACCACGCATTCTGTGCCATCCATTGGCCTCCTTATCTTGTCCCACCTCTCACCTAAAATCCTATCCAATCTCCAGTCCAACCTTTTACAGAGATTCTTGTACAATCACTTGTCCAGAATCCTATCCAATCTCCTGTCCAACCTCTTACCTAGATCCCAATCCAATCTCTGGTCCGACCATTTATCGAGATTCTTGTCCAATCTCTTGTCCAGAATCCTATCCAATCTATTGTCCAACCTCTTACTTAGATCCTATCCAATCTCTAGTCCAACCTTTTACCTAGATTCTTGTCCCATCTCTTGTCCAGAATCCTATCCAATCTCTTGTCCAACCTCTTACTTAGAACCCCGTCCAATCTCCCATTCAGCATGCTGTCCCGTGTCTTGTCTAGTCTCTATTCCAGCACCCTGTCCCACATCTTATCCGGCCTCTTGTTCAGATTCTTATCCAATATCCTATCTATCCAGACCCCCTCGAGCCAATTAGTTTCATTCCGGCTCTCGAGTGTGTCAGTTACTTGACTGTTCATAGCAACCCTCTTCGGATGATTGAAAACGTTTGTCGCAAATGGGGATACAAGGAAAGAACACCACTCGAGCGACACAACCAAGGAATCTCTTGCCCATCCAGGCGGAAGAAAAGCGAGAGCTCGAGGGATCAAGCTACAAGCAATAGCTGCATGAAGACAGATAGTCGCGCACCAAGAGGTACAATCAGATTTTTATTCCATTAGACCCCACTAACTTTGTCAATGTAGGGGTACTTGATCCCAATCAGAGTCAAGCTACTATTGAAAAGAGTCAATGTCAGATGGTGCAATCACAGCCTCAATCGTCGGAAGTCACTTCGACAACATTAGTCACCACTCCAATAGTGATCCTCGCAGTGATTGTCCTACATGCAGTCGTGCTAGCAGAGCCATAAGTGCAGCCACACCAAGCCTTGGACAACAGCTAGAGGCAGAGCAATTCAGTCAGTGACCTAGAACTACCGCCCCAAGAGTAGATATCAGCCAAAGGAAAGGACCTTGAGTTAAGCTCAAGAGGAAAGTCGGGCGGCATCATTCCCATCAGCCAACAGTAGTACAACCGCCAGCCAGTATCATTTCTTTGTACATCAAAAAACACCGGAAGTCGAAGCAACAAATCAACCCAGTCAGTTAGCAAATCTCACGGTCCATGAGCCAAAGGTCATTCAACAAAGCCAGTGTCACCAATAGGGAACCATCAGGCACAGGAAGCATAGTACATTCTCTCCTTCGACGTCACCAATCCAACCATCAAAGAAGAAGTCCTATCAAAGCTCATCGCTTATGAAGAAGAGGATGATGACTTGGAAGATGGCGAGACACATGAATTCCAGCCTCACGACAATGCTCCAAAGGGACCAAATTTACATCAGGCAATCCAGTCATGCGGACCATACATCCCAAGACGGTCGAGACGAATTCCGACCTAACCCCGCATGGTCCTTACATCATCAAGCATGTCTATTCTGGAGGCGCAGCAATCCATGAATATATGGACAACGTCAAGCTAACAAAGCCAGTCAACACATGTTATCTCAAGAAGTACTACCAATGAACGGAAGGTGTGTGTCCTGGCCTTGCAATGTATCCTTTCGTGCGTCATACATCATCCACTACTCCATCATGCATGCATATTTCAAAATAATCAATAATCCAAATGCATCTAATCCATAACATTTGTCTTTTTATTTTCATGCACACTCAGTAACTTAAGCATCCATAACTACTACATCCATCCATGCATAAAGCATCAGCATCACATCTCGATGACGAGAATCGGAATAGCTAGCCTACTTAAGAAGGGTCTACACCTTCTCAATTGTCACTACCTAGACATTCTAGCAAGCGAGGGAGCCACCATCCAAACGTGGTTAGGCGAAATGTCCAAACTCCCACGAGGACTTACACCTCCAGAGGGAAATAAAATGTTAGGAGTGAGCATGAGTGTGACCAAAATAAAAAATTTAAAATATCCACAAGGGCATAAAAGAAATAAGAAGACAGAAGGCGAAGATAGGAGCCAGCCCTAACAAAGAGAGGCAAGTAGGCCAACTCAATCCCAACCACTTACCTTGCGGAGGAGTCGAAGCAGGCATCCCAAAGATCCTAACAAACCAAAGAGACTAGCCACCCCTTGCATGAAATCAAAGCAGCCTAAGGGACTAGCCACCCCCTACATAAAATCCCAGCAACCCCCTCCAAATCTGGATGCCAACTACCCCCAAGCTAGGGTTAAAGCGAGCCTACAAGCCTAAGAGGGAGAAAAGAAATAAGTCAAAAACCAAAAAAGTAGGTCTAAGTCCCCGAGAGTTTGGCACAGAGCCTAACCTACTAAATAATCCACCGCAAGAGAGCCACCAACAACCTAGAAGTCCAGGTAGTGTGTGGTGAACCGAGATCTTCCGCTCTTCACATAGCAGGCATGATTAGCTTTCCAACTTCATTTTGAGGGATGACACAACATAACACCATCATGCTTGCATGCATTACCACTTGTCCACTCTACAAGGTCCCGCTAGGTCCCAAACTAGGGGCATGTCAGCTGCTCTTCAGCCTATGACCTAGCAGAGGATATCGTACACCAGGGGCATGTCAGCTACCTTTGTGGTGATAGCCTTCCCTATCAACCAGGGGCATGTCAGCTGTCTTGTTGGTTGACCCTTCTTGAGACAGTATCTTCGTCCAAAACAAGTTGTCCACTCCATAGCTCGAGCGCGGAAGTGAGGACATGAATAACACTGAGCCTCTAACATCAGAGCAAAGTCAAAATATCCATACTCGCTTAATCAACAAAAGAGAGCACAGTCAATAGTCCAATGCCAAAGTCAGACTCCCCAGAAGTCAGCCAATGACACAATAGTGAACCTAGAGATGTCAGAAATGTCCATCTAGTCCATCTTCTTCAAAGAGGAAACAATACCCTCGTGAAGCCCTAAGCCAGCCATGTAGTGAATATCAGTGTAGAACCAAAGCAACAGTTTATCCAGATCAGCCGTCATCTAGTGAACAAGACAGAGCGGTCACACAACGAACAAGTAAGGTAGTCATAATTCAGAATGCGTCCACACGCAAGTGTTTTCTAGCAGATCGCCATTGGCTAAACCGGTTATCCATGCCCCTAGCTTCCATTGTTCTTCTCTTTTAGCAATATCCCTAGCATTCCGATACCAAGGGCATGTCAGCTACCTTTTGGTATTTTTCTCCTATTACCAAGGGCATGTCAGCTGCCTTTCGGTATTATTCTCTTGATATCGGTATCTCGTCAGCTGCCCTCCATGGATATCCTGCCTTTCCAAACTGTCACCGCCAGCTTCTCGGTGGACGTATTCGTTATCCTGCCTTTCGAACTGTCACCGATTGCTTCTCAGTTGACAAGTTCGTCTATCCTGCCTTACGAACTGTCGCCGATTGCTTTTCAGTTCACTAGTTCGTCTATCCTACTTTCCGAACAGTCACCGCCTGCTTCTCGGTGAACGTATCTGATATCCCTCCTTTCGAACTATCATCGATTGCTTCTCTGTCGACTAGTTCGTCAATCCTGTCTTTCCGAACCGTCACCGTCAGCTTCTTGGTGGATGTATTCGGTATGCTTCCTTTCGAACTATCATCGATTGCTTCTCGGTTGACTAGTTCGTCTATTCAACTTTTTGAATCGTCACCGGTTGCTTCTCAGTTGATGTATTCAGTATCCTGCCTTTCGAACTATCACTGATTGCTTCTCGGTCGACTAGTTCGTCTATCCTGTCTTTTTGAAACGTCACCGCCTGCTTCTCAGTGGACGTATTTGGTATCCTGCGTTTCGAACTGTCATCGATTGCTTCTCGGTTGACTAATTCGTCTATCCTGCATTCTGAACCGTCACCACCTGCTTCTCAGTGGATGTATTCGGTATCCCGCCTTTCGAACTGTCACTGATTGCTTCTCGGTTGGCTAATTCGTCTATCTTGCTTTCCGTACCGTCACCGCCTGCTTCTTGGTGGACGTATTTGGTATCCGACTTTCGAACTGTCACCGATTGCTTCTCGGTTTACTAGTTCGTCTATCCTGCTTTCCGAACCGTCACTGCCTGCTTCTCGGTGGACGTATTCGGTTTCCTGCTTTCCAACTATCACTGATTGCTTCTCGGTTGACTAGTTCATCCATCCAGCTTTCCGAATCGTCACCGGCTGCTTCTTGTTGAACGTAATCGGTATCCTGCCTTTCGAGCTATCACCGATTGCATCTTGGTCGACTAGTTCGTCTATCCTACTTTTCAAATCGTCACTGGCTGCTTCTTGGTGGACGTATTCTATATCCTGCCTTTCGAACTGTCACTGATTGCTTCTCGATTGACTAGTTCATCTATCCTGCTTTCGATTCGTCACTAGCTGCTTCTTGGTGGAAGTATTCGGTATCCTGCCATTTGAACTGTCACTGATTGCTTCTTGGTTGACTAGTTCGTCTATCCTGCTTTCCGAATCGTCACCGGCTGCTTCTCGATGGACGTATTGGGTATCTTACATTCTGAACTGTCACCGATTGCTTCTCGTTGGCTAGTTCGTCTTTCCTGCTTTCCCAACTGTCACCGCCTACTTCCTGGTGGACGTATTCGGTATCTTGCCTTTCGAACTGTCACCGATTGCTTCTCAGTTGACTAGTTCGTCTATCCTGCTTTCCGAACCGTCACCGCCTGCTTCATGGTGGACGTATTCGGTATCCCGCCATTCGAACTGTCACCGATTGCTTCTCGGTTGGCTAGTTTGTCTATCCTACTTTCTGAATCGTCACCGGCTGATTCTCGATGGACGTATTCGGTATCCTGCCTTTCGAACTATCACCGATTGCTTCTTGGTCGTCTAGTTCGTCTATCCTGCCTTTCTGAATCTTCACCGGCTACTTCTCGTTGGACGTATTCGGTATCCTGCCTTTCGAACTATCACCGATTGCTTCTCTGTGGACTTGTTCGTCTATCCTGCCTTTCTGAACCGTCACCGCCTGCTTCTCGGTGGATGTCTTCGGTATCCTGCATTTTGAAATGTCACCGATTGCTTCTCCGTTGACTAGTTCATCTATACTGTTTTCCGAACCGTCACCGCCTGCTTCTTGGTGGATGTATTCGGTATCCTACCTTTCGTACTATCATCGATTGCTATTCGGTTGACTAGTTCGTCTATCCTACTTTCTGAATCGTCACCGCCTGCTTCTCGGTGGACGTATTCGACATCCTACCTTTCGAACTATCAGTGATTGCTTCTCAGTCCACTAGTTCGTCAATCCTGTCTTTCCGAACCGTCACCGCCTGCTTCTCGATGGACGTATTCGGTATCCTGCCTTTTGAACTATCATCGATTGCTTCTTGGTTGACAAGTTCATCTATCCTACTTTTTGAATCGTCACCGGCTGCTTCTCGGTGGATGTATTCGGCATCCTGCCTTTCGAACTATCACTGATTGCTTCTCGGTCGACTACTTCGTCTATCCTGCTTTCCGAACCGTCACCGCCTACTTCTCGATGGATGTATTCGATATCCCGCCTTACGAACTATCACTGATTTCTTCTCGGTTGGCTAATTCGTCTATCCTGCTTTCCGAACCATCACCGTCAGCTTCTCGGTGGACGTATTCGGTATCCTACCTTTCGAACTATCATCGATTGCTTCTCGGTTGACTAGTTCATCTATCCTACTTTTTGAATCGTCACCAGATGCTTCTCGGTAGATGTATTCAGTATCCTGCCTTTCGAACTATCACCGATTGCTTCTCGGTCGACTAGTTCGTCTATCGTTTCTTTTTGAAACGTCACCACCAGCTTCTCAGTGGACGTATTTGGTATCCTACCTTTCGAACTGTCATCGATTGCTTCTCGGTTCACTAGTTCGTCTCTCCTGCATTCTGAACCGACACCACCAGCTTCTCGGTGGATGTATTCAGTGTCCCGCCTTTCGAACTGTCACTGATTGCTTCTCGGTTGGCTAATTCGTCTATCTCGCTTTCCGTACCATCACTGCCTGCTTCTCGCTGGACATATTTGGTATCCGGCTTTCGAACTGTCACCGATTGCTTCTCGGTTGACTAGTTCGTCTATCCTACATTTCGAACCGTCACCGCCTGCTTGTCGGTGGACGTATTCAGTTTCCTACATTCGAACTGTCACCGATTGCTTCTCGGTTGACTAGTTCGTCCATCCAGTTTTCCGAATCGTCACCAGCTGCTTCTTGTTGAATGTATTCGGTATCCTGCCTTTCGAGCTATCACCGATTGCTTCTCGGTCGACTAGTTCGTCTATCCTACTTTTCAAATCGTCACTGGCTACTTCTCGGTGGACGTATTCGGTATCCTACCTTTCGAACTGTCACTGATTGCTTGTCGATTGACTAGTTTGTCTATCCTGCTTTCGATTCGTCACTGGTTGCTTCTTGGTGGACGTATTCGGTATCCTGCCTTTTGAACTGTCACCGATTGCTTCTTGGATGACTAGTTCATCTATCTTGCTTTCCAAATCGTCACCGGTTGCTTCTCGATGGACGTATTCAGTATCCTACCTTTCGAACTGTCACCGATTGCTTCTCGTTGGCTAGTTCGTCTTTCCTGCCTTCCCAACTGTCACCGCCTACTTCTCGGTGGACGTATTCGGTATCCTACCTTTCGAACTGTCACCGATTGCTTCTCGGTTGACTAGCTCGTCTGTCCTGCTTTCCAAACAGTCACCGCCAGCTTCTTGGTGGACTTATTCGGTATCCCTCCTTTCGAACTGTCATCGATTGCTTCTCGGTTGGCTAGTTTGTCTATCCTGTTTTCTGAATCGTCACTGGCTGCTTCTCGGTGGACGTATTCGGTATCCTGCCTTTCGAACTATCACTGATTGCTTCTTGGTCGTCTAGTTCGTCTATCCTGCCTTTCTGAATCTTCACCGGCTGCTTCTTGTTGGACGTATTCAGTATCCTGCCTTTCAAACTATCACCGATTGCTTCTTGGTGGACTTGTTCGTCTATCATGCCTTTCTGAACCATCACCGCCTGCTTCTCGATGGATGTCTTTCGTATCCTGCAGTTCGAAATGCCACCGATTGCTTCTCAGTTGACTAGTCATCTATACTGTTTTCCGAACCGTCACCACCTGCTTCTCGGTGGATGTATTCAGTATCCTACATTTCGAACTATCATCGATTGCTATTCGATTGACTAGTTCGTCTATCCTACTTTCTGAACCGTCACCGCCTACTTCTCGGTGGACGTAATCGACATCCTGCCTTTCGAACTATCACTGATTGCTTCTCGGTCCACTAGTTCGTCAATCCTGTCTTTCCGAACTGTCACCGCCTGCTTCTCGGTGGACATATTCGGTATCTTGCCTTTCGAACTATCATCGATTGCTTCTTGGTTGACTAGTTCATCTATCCTACTTTTTGAATCGTCACCGGCTGCTTCTCGGTGGATGTATTCGGTATCCTGCCTTTCGAACTATCACTGATTGCTTCTCGGTTGACTACTTCGTCTATCTTGTCTTTTCCAACCGTCACCGCCTGCTTCTTGGTGGACGTATTCGGTATCCTGCCTTTCGAACTGCCATCTATTGCTTCTCGATTGACTAGTTCGTCTATCCTGCTTTTCGAACCGTCACCGCCTTCTTCTCGATGGATGTATTCGGTATCCCGCCTTACGAACTATCACTGATTGCTTCTCAGTTGGCTAATTCGTCTATCCTGCTTTCCGAACCGTCTCCGTCAGCTTCTCGGTGGACGTATTCGGTATCCTGCCTTTCGAACTATCATCGATTACTTCTCGGTTGACTAGTTCGTCTATCCTACTTTTTGATTCGTCACCAGATGCTTCTCGGTTGATGTATTTAGTATCCTGCCTTTCGAACAATCACCGATTGCTTCTTGGTCGACTACTTCGTCTATCCTGTCTTTTCGAAACGTCACCGCCAGCTTCTCAGTGGACGTATTTGGTATCCTACCTTTCGAACTGTCATCGATTGCATCTCGGTTCACTAGTTCGTCTATCCTGCATTCTGAACCGTCACCACCAGCTTCTCGGTGGATGTATTCAGTATCCCGCCTTTCGAACTGTCATTGATTGCTTCTCGGTTGGCTAATTCATCTATCTTGCTTTCCGTACCATCACTGCTGGCTTCTCGTTGGACGTATTTGGTATCCGGCTTTCGAACTGTCACCGATTGCTTCTCGGTTGACTAGTTCGTCTATCCTACTTACCGAACCGTCACCGCCTGCTTCTCGGTGGACGTATTCGGTTTCCGGCTTTTCAACTGTCACCGATTGCTTCTCGGTTGACTAGTTCGTCCATCCAGCTTTCCGAATCGTCACCGGCTGCTTCTTGTTGAACATATTCGGTATCCTGCCTTTCGAGCTATCACCGATTGCTTCTCGGTCGACTAGTTTGTCTATCCTGCTTTTCAAATCGTCACTGGCTACTTCTCGGTTGACGTATTCGGTATCCTGCCTTTCGAACTGTCACTGATTGCTTGTCGATTGACTAATTCGTCTATCCTGCTTTCGATTCGTCACTAGTTGCTTCTTGGTGGACGTATTCGGCATCCTGCCTTTTGAACTATCACCGATTGCTTCTTGGTTGACTAGTTCATCTATCCTGCTTTCCAAATCGTCACCGGCTGCTTCTCGATGGACGTATTCAGTATCCTACCTTTCGAACAGTCACCAATTGCTTCTCGTTGGCTAGTTCGTCTTTCCTGCCATCCCAACTGTCACCGCCTACTTCTCGGTGGACGTATTCGGTATCTTACCTTTCGAACTGTCACCGATTGCTTCTCGGTTGACTTGTTCGTCTATCCTGCTTTCCGAACCGTCACCGCCTGCTTCTTGGTGGACGTATTCGGTATCCCTCCTTTCGAACTGTCACCGATTGCTTCTCGGTTGGCTAGTTTGTCTATCCTGCTTTCTGAATCGTCACCGACTGCTTCTCGGTGGACGTATTTGGTATCCTACCTTTCGAACTATCACCGATTGCTTCTTGGTCGTCTAGTTCGTCTTTCCTGCCTTTCTGGATCTTCACCGGCTGCTTCTCGTTGGACGTATTCGGTATCCTGCCTTTCGAACTATAACCGATTGCTTCTCGGTGGACTTGTTCGTCTATCATGCCTTTCTGAACCGTCACCGACGGCTTCTCGGTGGATGTCTTAGGTATCCTACATTTTGAAATGTCACCGATTGCTTCTCGGTTGACTTGTTCATCTACACTGTTTTTCGAACCGTCACCGCCTGCTTCTCGGTGGATGTATTCGGTATCCTACCTTTTGAACTATCATCGATTGCTATTCGGTTGACTAGTTCGTCTATCCTACTTTCTGAACCGTCACCGCCTGCTTCCCGTTGGACGTAATCGACATCCTGCCTTTCGAACTATCACTGATTGCTTCTCGGTCCACTAGTTCGTCAATCCAGTCTTTCCGAACTGTCACCGCCTGCTTCTCGGTGGACATATTCGTTATCCTGCCTTTTGAACTATCATCGATTGCTTCTTGGTTGACTAGTTCATCTATCCTACTTTTTGAATCGTCATCGGCAGCTTCTCGGTGGATGTATTCGGTATCTTGCCTTTCGAACTATCACTGATTGCTTCTCGGTCGACTACTTCGTCTATCCTGTCTTTTCGAACTGTCACCGCCTGCTTCTTGGTGGACGTATTCGGTATCCTGCCTTTCGAACTGCCATCTATTGCTTCTCGATTGACTAGTTCGTCTATCCTTCTTTCTGAACCGTCGCCGCCTACTTCTCGATGTATGTATTCGGTATCCGCCTTACGAACTATCACTGATTGCTTCTTGGTTGGCTAATTCGTCTATCCTGCTTTCCAAACCGTCACCGTCAGCTTCTCGGTGGACGTATTCGGTATCCTGCCTTTCGAACTATCATCGATTGCTTCTCGGTTGACTTGTTCGTCTATCCTACTTTTTGAATCCTCACCAGATGCTTCTCGGTTGATGTATTTAGTATCCTACCTTTCGAACTATCACCGATTGCTTCTCGATCGACTAGTTCGTCTATCCTGTCTTTTTGAAACGTCACTGCCAGCTTCTCAGTGGACGTATTTGGTATCCTACCTTTCGAACTATCATCGATTGCTTCTTGGTTGACTAGTTCATCTATCCTACTTTTTGAATCGTCACCGGCTGCTTCTCGATGAATGTATTCGATATCCCGCCTTACGAACTATCACTGATTGCTTCTCGGTTGGCTAATTCGTCTATCCTGCTTTCCGAAACGTCACCGCCTGCAACTTGGTGGACGTATTTGGTATCCTGCTTTCGAACTGTCACCGATTGCTTCTCGGTTGACTAGTACGTCTATCCAGCTTTCCGAATCGTCATCGGCTGCATCTTGGTGAACGTATTCGGTATCCTGCCATTCGAACTGTCACTGATTGCTTCTCGGTCGACTAGCTCGTCTATCCAACTTTTCGGATCGTCACTGGCTACTTCTCGGTGGACGTATTCGGTATCCTGCCTTTTGAACTATCACTGATTGCTTCTCGATTGACTAGTTCATCTATCCTGCTTTTCGAATCGTCAACGGCTGCTTCTCGGTGGACGTATTCGGTATCCTACCATTTGAACTGTCATTGATTACTTCTCAGTTGAGTAGTTCGTCTATCCTGCTTTCCGAATCGTCACCGGCTGCTTCTCGGTGGACGTATTCGGTATCCTGCCTTTCGAACTATCACTGATTGCTTCTCGGTTGGCTAGTTCGTCGATCCTTCTTTCAGAACTATCACTGCCTGCTTCCCGGTGGACGTATTCGGTATCCTGCCTTTCGAACTGTCACCGATTGCTTCTCGGTGGACTAGTTCATCTATCATGCTCTACGAACCATCACTGCCTGCTTCTCGGTGGACTAGTTTGTCTATCATGCTTTACGAACCGTCACCACCTGCTTCTCGGTGGACGTATTCGGTATCCCGCCTTTCGAACTGTCACTGATTGCTTCTCGGTCGACTAGCTCGTCTATCCTGCTTTCCGAACCGTCACAGCCTACTTGTCGGTGGACGTATTCAGTATCCTACCTTTCGAACTGTCATCGATTGTTTTCAGTTGACTAGTTCATCTATCCTGCTTTTCGAATCATCACCGGCTGCTTCTCGGTGGACGTATTTGGTATCCTGCCATTCGAACTATCATCGATTGCTTCTTGGTCGACTAGTTCGTCTATCTTGCTTTCTGAACCGTCACCGCCTACTTCTCGGTGGATGTATTCGTTATCCTGCCTTTCGAGCTGTCACCGATTGCTTCTCGGTTGGCAAGCTCGTCTATCCAGCTTTCCGAACCGTCACAGCCTGCTCCTCAGTTGACGTATTTGGTATCCTGCCTTTCGTATCAATACTAGTAGCTTCACAGCTAATGTTTTTGCTATCCTGCCTTTCAAACTATCATCGATTGCTTCTCGGTCAACTAGTTCATCTATCCTGCTTTCCGAACCGTCACCTCCTGCTTCTCGGTGGACGTATTCGGTATCCTACCTTTTGAACTGTCACTGATTGCTTTTCGGTTGACTTGTTCGTCTATCCTACTTTCCGAATCGTCACCTGCTGCTTCTCGGTGGACGTATTCGGTATCCTGCATTTCGAACTATCACCGATTGCTTCTCGATCGACTAGTTCGTCTATCCTGCTTTCCGAACTATCATCGATTGCTTCTCGGTTGGCTAGTTCGTCTATCCTGCTTTCCGAACCGTTACAGCCTGCTCCTCTGTGGACGTACTCGGTATCCTGCCTTTTGAACTGTCACTGATTGTTTCTCGGTTGACTAGTTCATCTATCCAGCTTTTCAAACCGTCACCGCCTGCTTCTCGGTGGACGTATTTGGTATCCTGCTTTTTTGGCCAAGCTTTACCCAAAATTTCAGACCTCTGGCAAGCCTCCGAACCCCCTCACCAGCGACCCTTGAGCTAGAGGCAGAGCAATTCAGTCAATGAGCAAGTTGGTGACCTAGAACTACCGCCCCAATAGTAGTTATTGGCCAAAGGAAAGGACCTTGAGTTAAGCTCAAACGGAAAGTCGGGCAGCATCATTCCCATCAGCCAACAGTAGTACAACCGGCAGCCAGTATCACTTCTTTGTACATCAAAAAACACAGGAAGTCGAAGCAACAAATCAACCAAGTCAGTCAGCAAAGCCAGTGTCACCGATAAGGAACCATCAGGCACCATAGTACATTCTCTCCATCGACGTCACCAATCCAACCTTCAAACAAGATGTCCTATCAAAGCTCATCGCTTATGAAGAAGAGGATGATGACTTGGAAGATGGCGAGACACATGAATTCCAACCTCACGACAATGCTCCAGGGGGACCAAATTTACATCAGGCAATCTAGTCTTGCGGACCATACATCCCCGGACGGTCGAGGCAAATTCCGACCTAACCCTGCATGGTCCTTACATCATCAAGCATGTCTATTCAGGAGGCGCAACAATTCTTGAAAATATGGACAGCGTCAAGCTAACAAAGCCAGTCAACACATGTTATCTCAAGAAGTACTACCAATGAACGGAAGGCGTGTGTCCTGGCCATGCAATGTATCCTTTCGTGCATCATACATCATCCACTACTCCATCATGCATGCATATTTCAAAATAATCAATGATCCAATTGATTTAATCCATAACATTTGTCTTTTTATTTTCATGCACACTCAATAACTTAAGCATCCATAACTACATCCATCCATGCATAAAGCATCAGCATCACATCCCGATGACGAGAATCGGAATAGCTAGCCTGCTTGAGAAGGGTCTACACCTCTTTAGTTGTCACTACCAAGACATTCTAGCAAGCGAGGGAGGCACCATCAAACGTGGTTCGGTGAAATGTCCAAACTCCCACGAGGACTTACACCTCCAGAGGAAGATAAAATGTTAGGAGCGAGCATGAGTGTGAGCCAAAATAAAAAATTAAAAATATCCACAAGGGCATAAAAGAAATAAGAAGACAGAAGGCGAAGATAGGAGCCAGCCCTAACAAAGAGAGGCAAGTAGGCCAACTCTATCCCTACCACTTACCTTGGGGAGGAGTCGAAGCAGGCATCCCAAAGATCCTAGCAGACCAAGGGACTAGCCACCCCTTGCATGAAATCAAAGCAGCCTAAGGGACTAGCCACCCCCTACATAAAATCCCAGCAACCCCCTCCAAATCCTGATGCCAACTACCCCCAGGCTAGGGTTAGAGCGAGCCTACAAGCCTAAGAAGGAGAAAAGAAATAAGTCAAAAACCAAAAAACTTGGTCTAAGTCCCCGAGAGTTTGGCACAGAGCCTAACCTACTAAATAATCCACCCCAACAGAGCCACCAACAGCCTAGAAGTCCAGGTAGTGTTTGGTGAACTGAGGTCTTCTGCTCTTCACATAGCAGGCATGATTAGCTTTCCAACTTCATTCTGAGGGATGACACAACATAACATCATCATGCTTGCATGCAGTACCACTTGTCCACTTTGCAAGGTCCCGCTAGGTCCCAAACTAGGGACATGTCAACTGCTCTTCAGTCTAAGACCTAGCAGAGGATATCCTACATCGCGGGCATGTCAACTGCCTTTGTGGTGATAGCTTTCCTTGTCAACCAGGGGCATGTCAGCTGTCCTGTTGGTTGACCCTTCTTGGGACAGTATCTTCATCCAAAACATGTTGTATGCTCCATAGCTCGAGCGCGGAAGTGAGGACAAGAATAGCACTGAGCCTTCAACATCAGAGCAAAGTCAAAATATCCATATACGCTTAATCAGCAAATGAGAGCACAGTCAACAGTCTAATGCCAAAGTCAGACTCCCCAGAAGTCAGCCAGTGACACAACTGTGAACCTAGAGATGTCAGAAATATCCATCAAGTCCATCTTCTTCAAAGAGGAAACAATGGCCTCGTGAAGCCCTAAGCTAGCCATGCAGCGAATATCAGTGTAAAACCAAAGCAGCAGTTTATCCAGATCAGCCGTCATCCAGTGAACAAGACAGAGCAGTCACACAACGAACAAGTAAGGCAGTCATAATTCAGAATGCGTCCACACGTAACTATTTTCTAGCGGATTGCCATTGGCTAAATCGATTATCCATGCCCCTAGCTTCCATTGTTCTCCTCTTTTAGCAATATCCTTAGCATTCCGAAACAAGGTGCATGTCAGCTGCCTTTTGGTATTTTTCTCCGGTTACCAGGGGCATGTCAGCTGCCTTTCAGTATTATTCTCTCGATATCGGTATCTCGTCAGCTTCCCTCCTTGGATATCCTGCCTACCTGAACTGTCATCGCCTACTTCGTGGTGGACGTATTCGGTATCCTGCCTTTCGAACTGTCACTAATTGCTTTTCGGTTGACTAGTTCGTCTATCCTACCTTTCGAACTGTCACCGATTTCTTTTCGGTTGGCTAGTTCCTCTATCCTACTTTCTGAACCATCACCGCTTGCTTCTCGGTGGACGTATTCGATATCCTGCCTTTCAAACTATCACTGATTGCTTCTCGGTCGACTAGTTCATCAATCCTGTCTTTCCGAACCGTCACCACCTGCTTCTCGGTGGACGTATTCGGTATCCTGCCTTTCGAACTATCATTGATTGCTTCTCGGTTGACTAGTTCGTCTATCCTACTTTTTGAATCGTCACCGGCTGCTTCTCAGTGGATGTATTCGGTATCCTGCCTTTCGAACTATCACCGATTGCTTCTCGGTCGACTAGTTCGTCTATCCAGTCTTTTCGAACCATCACCGCCTGCTTCTCGGTGGACGTATTCGGTATCCTACCTTTCAAACTGTCATCGATTCCTTCTCGGTTGACTAGTTCGTCTATCCTGCTTTCCGAACCGTCACCGCCTACTTCTCGATGGATGTATTCGGTATCCCACCGTGCTAACTATCACTGATTGCTTCTCGGTTGGCTAATTCGTCTATCCTGCCTTCCGAACCATCACTGCCTGCTTCGCGGTGGACGTATTTGGTATCCTGCTTTTGATCTGTCACCGATTGCTACTCTGTTGACTTGTTCGTCAATCCTGCTTTTCGAACCATCACTGCCTGCTTCTCGGTGGATGTAATCGGTTTCCTACTTTCGAACTGTCACCGATTGCTTCTCGGTTGACTACTTCTTCTATCCAGCTTTCCGAATCATCAATGGCTGCTTCTTGGTGAACGTATTCAGTATCCTGCCTTTTGAACATTCACCGATTGCTTCTCGGTCGACTAGTTCGTCTATCCTTCTTTCCGAATCGTCACTGGCTACTTCTCAGTGGATGTATTCAATATCCTGCCTTTCGAACTATCACTGATTGCTTCTCGATTGACTAGTTCGTCTATCCTGCTTTCCAAATTGTCACCGGCTGCTTCTCGGTGGACGTATTCGGTATCCTGCCATTCGAAATGTCACTGATTGCTTCTCGATTGACTAGTTCGTCAATCCTGCTTTCCAAATCATCACCGACTGCTTCTCGGTGGACGTATTCGGTATCCTACCTTTCGAACTGTCACCGACTGCTTTTCGGTTGGCTAGTTCCTTTATCCTACTTTCAGAACTATCACCGCCTGCTTCTCGGTGGACGTATTCAGTATCCTGCTTTCGAACTAGCACCGATTGCTTCTCGGATGACTTGTTCGTCAATCCTGCTTTCCAAACCATCACCGCTTGCTTCTCGGTGGACGTATTCGGTTTCCTACTTTCGGACTATCACCGATTGCTTCTCGGTTGACTACTTTGTCTATCCAGCTTTCCGAATCATCACCGACTACTTCTCGGTGAACGTATTCTGTATCCTGCCTTTCGAACTATCATCGATTGCTTCTCGGTCGACTAGTTCGTCTACCCTTCTTTCCAAATCGTCACTGGCTGCTTCTCGGTGGACGTATTCAGTATCCTGCCTTTCGAACTATCACTGATTGCTTCTCAATTGACTAGTTCGTCTATCCTGCTTTCTGAACCGTCGCCGGCTGCTTCTCGGTGGACGTATTCGGTATCCTGCCTTTCGAACTGTCACCGATTGCTTCTCAGTTGACTAGTTCGTCTATCCTGCTTTCGAAATCGTCACCGGTTACTTCTCGATGGACGTATTCGGTATCCCGCCTTTCGAACTGTCACCGATTGCTTCTCGGTTGGCTAGTTCGTCTATCCTGCTTTCCGAACTGTCATCACCTGCTTCTCGGTGGACGTATTCGGTATCCTGCCTTTCGAACTGTCACCGATTGCTTCTCGATTGGCTAGTTCGTCTATCCTGCTTTCCGAACTGTCACCGCCTGCTTCTCGGTGGACGTATTCGGTATCCTGCCTTTCGAACTGTCACTGATTGCATCTTGGTTGACTAGTTTGACTATCCTACTTTCCGAACCGTCACCGCCTGCTTCTCGATGGACGTATTCGGTATCCTGCCTTTCGAACTGTCACCGATTGCTTCTCGGTTGGCTAGTTTGTCTATCCACCTTTCTGAATCGTCATCGGCTGCTTCTCAGTGGACGTATTCGGTATCCTGCCTTTCGAACTATCACCGATTTCTTCTTGGTCGACTATTTCGTCTGTCCTGCCTTTTTGAATCATCATCGGCTGCTTCTCGGTGGACGTATTCGGTATTCTGCCATTCGAACTATCATCGATTGCTTCTCGGTCGACATGTTCGTCTATCCTGCCTTCCCGAACCATCACCGCCTGCTTCTCGGTGGATGTATTCGATATCCTACCTTTCAAACTATCACCGATTGCCTCTCGGTCGACTAGTTCGTCAATCCTGTCTTTCCGAACCGTCACTGCCTACTTCTCGGTGGACGTATTCGGTATCCTACATTTCGAACTATCATTGATTGCTTCTCGGTTGACTAGTTCGTCTATCCTACTTTTTGAATCGTCACCGACTGCTTCTCGGTGGATGTATTCGGTATCTTGCCATTCGAACGATCACTGATTGCTTCTCGGTCGAATATTTTGCCTATCCTGTCTTTTCGAACCGTCACTGCCTGCTTCTCGGTGGACGTATTCGGTATCCTACCTTTCGATCTGTCATTGATTGCTTCTCGGTTGACTTGTTCGTCTATCCTGCTTTCCGAACCGTCACCGCCTACTTCTCGGTGGATGTATTCGGTATCCTGCCTTTCTAACTGTCACTAATTGCTTCTCGGTTGGCTAATTCGTCTATCCTGCTTTCCGAACCGTCACTGCCTGCTTCGCAGTGGACGTATTTGGTATCCTGCTTTCGAACTATCACTGATTGCTTCTCGGTTGACTTGTTCGTCAATCCTGCTTTCCGAACCATCACCGCCTACTTCTCGGTGGACGTATTCGGTTTCCTACTTTCGAACTATCACCGATTGCTTCTCGGTGGACTAGTTCGTCTATCCAGCTTTCCGAATCATCACCGGTTGCTTCTTGGTGAACGTATTTGGTATCCTCCCATTCGAACTATCACCGATTGCTTCTCGGTCTACTAGTTCATCTATCCTTCTTTTCTAATCATCACTAGCTGCTTCTCGATGGAAATATTCGGTATCCTGCCTTTCGAACTATCACTGATTGATTCTCGGATGACTAGTTTGTCTATCCTACTTTCCAAATCGTCACCGGCTGCTTCTCGGTAGACGTATTCGGTATCCTGCCTTTCGAACTGTCACCGATTGCTTCTCGGTTGGCTAGTTCGTCTATCTGCTTTCCGAACTATCACCGCCTACTTCTCGGTGGACGTATTCGGTATCCTGCCTTTCGAACTGTCACCGATTGCTTCTTGGTTGACTAGTTCGTCTATCCTGCTTTTCGAACAATCACCGCCTGCTTCTCGGTGGACATATTCGGTATCCCGCCTTTCGAACTGTCACCGATTGCTTCTTGGTTGGCTAGTTTGTCGATCCTGCTTTCTGAATCGTCACCGGTTGCTTCTCGGTGGACGTATTCGGTATCCTGCCTTTTGAACTATCATCGATTACTTCTTGGTCGACTATTTCATCTTTCCTGCCTTTCTGAATCGTCATCGGCTGCTTCTTGGTGGACGTATTCGGTATCCTGCCATTCGAACAATCACTGATTGCTTCTCGGTCGACATGTTCGTCTATCCTACCTTTCCGAACCGTCACCGCCTGCTTCTCGGTGCATGTCTTCGGTATCCTGCATTTCGAACTGTCACGATTGCTTCTCGGTTGACTTGTTCATCAATCCTGTTTTCCGAACCATCACCGGCTGCTTCTCGGTGGATGTATTCGGTATCCTGCCTTTTGAACTATCACTGATTGCTTCTCGATCGACTAGTTCGTCTATCTTGCCTTTCCTAACCGTCACCGCCTGCTTCTCGGTGGACGTATTCGGTTTCCTCCCATTCAAACTGTCACCGATTGCTTCTCGGTTGACTAGTTCGTTTATCTTGCTTTCCGAATCGTCACCGGCTGCTTCTCGGTGGATGTATTTGGTATCCTGCCTTTCGAACTGTCACTGATTGCTTCACAGTTGACTAGTTCGTCTATCCTGCTTTCTGAATCGTCACCGTCAGCTTCTCAGTGGACGTATTTGGTATCCTGCCTTTCGAACTGTCACTGATTGCTTCTCGGTTGACTAGTTCGTTTATTCTGCTTTCCGAATCGTCACCGACTGCTTCTCGATGGACGTATTCGGTATCCTACCATTCGAACTATCACTGATTGCTTCTAGGTTGACTAGTTCATCTATCTTGCATTCCGAACTGTCACCGCCTGCTTCTCGGTGGACGTATTCAGTATCCTGCCTTTCAAACTATCACTGATTGCTTCTTGGTTGGCTAGTTCGTCTATCCTACTTTCCGAATCGTCACCGGTTGCTTCTCGGTGGACGTATTCGGTATCCTACCTTTCGAACTATCACCAATTGCTTCTCGGTCGACTAGTACGTCTATCTTGCTTTCCGAACCGTCACTGCCTGCTTCTCGGTGGACGTATTCGGTATCCTACCTTTCGAACTGTAACCGATTGCTTTTCGGTTGACTAGTTCGTCTATCCTATTTTCGAATCATCACCGACTGCTTCTCGGAGGACGTATTCGGTATCCTGCCTTTCGAACAATCACCGATTGCCTCTTGGTCGAATAGTTCGTCTATCCTTCTTTTCTAATCATCACTAGCTGCTTCTCGGTGGACGTATTTGGTATCCTGCCTTTCAAACTATCACTGATT
>JAMKQA010248113.1:0-29626 GCA_024699735.1 Posidonia australis
AAACGAAAAGCCTCGAATATTCGTTGGCATATTCGTTTGCAAGAGTAACAGCCCGGAAGGTGGAAGGTCAGCAGCCAGAGCTGGGCGCCTGCTTGGTGCGCCACCTTGGTGCGCCACCTTGGTGTGCCACCTTAGTGCGCCACCTTGGTGCGCCACCTTAGTGCGCCACCTTGGTGCGCCCACCCAACTCACAAATGTCTGATTGGGGCTCTAGCTAATGGGTTTGGGGCTCGGTTTAACGGCTGATCGCATCCAAAGCAACATAGGGACACTCATTCCTGGGTTACCTCAAAATCGGGTGTCTACAGTGTGAAACACTTAAAAACAAACATGATCTGGATAAAACAAATCAAAACATGCACAAATGATAATCATACAGGTGCTCCTACGTGCAAGGGCATATACGGTGCATGGCTAAACATTGTGTGCAAGGAAACAATAGCTCATGTAGATTACATGCTAGAAGTGCAAACATGGATCAACATGGAGATTATTTGCATAGAAAAAACAAGCATGATATCATAAAACTTCATGAACATGGAACAAAACTGATCAAACGTAAGGTTTTAAACATGCTTCATTCAGTTCTGAAATGCCATTAAGAAAATAAAAGGGAGGCAGAATGCCTACCTCACGAAGTGTTTCTTCTTTGCGATATCAGAGATAAGAAAACCTTTGTTGCTTTGGAAGGCTCTAGGACGTAAGGAGGTGCTCTAGGGAATGAAAATAAGCTACTGGATTGGTGGAGAAGCTCGTGCAGAGGTCCACTCATGACATGGATGGTTCGTGGACCAGTCCTGCATTCTTTTCTTGTGAACTGTTTTAGGACCACCACGGCTTGATAGTGTGACTAGATGCACGATTGAGGGACGTAGTTGCCCTAGGTCAGTATTAATGAGCAAAGGGTAGACTTGTCCTTACACCAATGGTACACTGGATCCTTTCCTTTCATTGGCTGGCATAGATCTACATGTGTCCCACTCCTTGTCTAGGCCATGAAGCCCCCCATGATCATTTAATTTTCCATCATATCCCCTTGATCAAATCACAGTAGGAGGATGGGAGTGGTTGAAAATCAGTGGTCTAGATTCGAAACACTCTCTTATTTAAGCCAATCTTGTCTCCTATGACGAAAAACCTTTGCTTGTGGCTCACTCCCTCAAGTCCACTAAACACCTACTTGCTCCCCAAGCTCTTGCCTCACTCCCAAGTCCCTTGCTGGCCTCCAATTGCCCTTCGGAAGTCTGGTGGTAGCCCACTCATCAACCTCACAACCCAATGTTCCTACCACTTCAACAAGCCTCCTCAGTCCACCAAACTACCCACACCCTCGTTCAAGCAAGCCCAGTCACCCACCATCATCTCCAGAGCATCCAAACCCCATTTCGACCGCCGACTGTCGCTTCCCGTCCGTCGTCAGAAGAGCTCATCCAACCAAATGGAGGAGACACATTCCGATGCTCAACAGCTATTGTTCTCCTTCCCCAACCTTGTTTACATTCCAGAATCTCTTTAGAATTGTTTGCTTTACGTTCGAGCATTGTTTGCATCTCCTTTCTCTTTGCATCCTGTCGACAGAAGGCCACCGACCCATGTGAAGCCGATGGCCCTTGAACGTGTGGTCTGGCTTGTGCAATGTCTCAGTCCAGCCATACCATCCAATGCTCTATCTTGGTCCCTAGCCATCTCTGATGGTCAGACGGAGGAGTGCGTCGCCAGCATGACCCAACTGGATGGAGGGAGAGACCCATGCACATGCATTCGTGTTGGTTGCTTCCTGAGCCTTCCCTACACTCCCCTCAAAATCTTTGGAATGCCATAGAGATTTGATGGACTCCACCGGCCCTATCCATGGTAGGTGAAGGACATCCAGTTTGGCGTAGATGATCAGAGGTGGAGAGGACGATCCAAGTCCTTTTAACCTTGTTTGTTTGTGTTTTCTTGTTCATGTGTGATCCATCTTTAATTTTAGATGCTTGCTTTATACTTTTCTATGCTTTTGTGGCTTAGGGAAAGCGACAAAGGTCAGCCGTCCACTGCATTTTATGGACCACGGGTTGATACCACGTGCTAGATGCATGGGTGACTCGATTCAGAGCACGGGCCAACAGAGCCCCCTCTTGTTTGTTGACCTTTGTTATTAGTCTTGAACTATGTTTTCCTTTCTTGAGATCTTTGCTTATTGCTCTTTCATGTCGTACTTTTGGTTTCTGGGTTTGAAACCCTTTATTGGTTTTTTGGACAATGAGAAGTCTGGTGATCGAAGCTCGTGCTTGTCTTGCGGCAGACATGTGTGGCCTTGCTGTGCAAAATTTCTTGGGACTTTTCGCCCTCATCAAACCGAGTCCTTAGCTTGTTTATCCATGTTGCTTGCTCCCTTAATCATGTTTTCATCTCAAGACTCTCTACTTGTCCAAGTTATTGTGCCTACTTTGATTTTTGATTATCAATCTTGCATGTTTCTTTAATCCTCACATCATCTAGCTTAAACGACAAACATGAATTAGCATATACATGCCTACATAGCCTCACATATGGTCGAACAATCTAAGAAAGGCCAATTTGTCAGGCGTATGAGGGTGCCTAACACCTTCCCCATGCGTAATAGGAGTCTTTAATCTTTCTTTGGCTCGCATCGACCCTTGTGTCGCATCCATGGGCACGGATTCTCATTTCACTTTTTCTGATTTAGTTTTGCCGCTTGTTTTGTTTTTGGTTTTCCTCGTCTTCTGGTTTTCTCTTTTAATAGACCAGGTGGCGACTCCATTTCCTTCCTTCCTTATTCGTTTGTGTCTTGTGATGTTTCTTCCTTTTTGAGGAGCATTCTTTCCTCAGATTAACCATCTTCATCGGGTCCTTGACAATGGTTATAGCTTCAGCTGGCGACTCCACTGGGAATGTGAGACTCTGACTTTCATTTTACCTTGTTCTTGTTTGTGTGGCTTTGTTTGCATGTTTACTCATCCATGTTTGCTTTATTTGATGCTAGCTATGCCTTTTGTTGTGTGATTGTTTCATTTACGCACATGCTATGCCACTACACTTGCACATGCCATGATATCATGCCTTTTGATTTAATGCTTGTTTCATTTATCACAAGCATGATTCACAACACTACCACATGCCATGCACATGCCTTTTGATTGATGTGTGATGTATGCATGCCATGTTGTTTGATTTTCTTCCTCTTTTAGTCAATAATCTAGGACAATTACAGACTTGTTTACCTCCCTTTCTTGTTAAGTTAAAAGTTTGCTAGAGAAATAAGAAACTTAGGCAAAACTGGAGATAAAACATTCATTTCCCATTCATGGCTTAATAAAATTCAAGTAAAAAACATCAAATCAAATTTACATGCTTGAAGCATATAGGATCATGCATTCTTTCTCCTCTGAGTCCACCAACAGTTGTGAAGGATAGTCCCGGTCTATCATTCTATTACCATCAGCATAGGATGGGATATTGGTCTATTCCCCCTTGTCTAGGATCGTGTTGGTGTTAGTTGTGGGTATAGTCCATGCTTTAGTAGGGTCAAGACTCCTAATGCACCACTTTTCCATAGTTTTGGCATGGGACAGAACCTTACTTTCTGACCTTGAGTCGAAGACTCGAGAACCCCTGAGAGAGTCCAAAGTAGATAGCCTCCTAGGACACACTTAGTTGGTGAGAGAGAGCATGTTAGATGCTTTCATATGCATGTGTGCCACTCATGCCACCCTAGTAAATTTGCAATTTGTGTGCTTTGTTCTTTTGTACTGAGCCTTTTCTCCTGTTTGTTCTGTCAGCGTGCAAGTTCCCTAGCTCGAGCTCGAGTCCCCTTTCGCTGACTCTCCTTTGACTCAATTTCTCAGCCATCTCTCTGAGTTACTCAATGCCTTCGACAATATCTCTTTCATAGAGCCTATACTCCTCCCTACTGTTGCAACCCCATTCGCACCAATTCCCGCTCCACTATGGCCCAATGCATCAACAAGCCTCTTCTCACTACTACTTCGGAGGGGATACCGACTTCAATCCTGCTTACCCTTATGGGGTCCATTGTGCCTCACACTCCTCCCACATAATAGTTCTAGATATCTAGGGTCTCTCTACCTACTGTTTCTTGACCTTGGCAGACCCTGATTGGTCTAGGGCTCGTCATTGAGTCTATCACGGTGACCGTCACTTAGGCCCCGGAGACATCTATCTTCGTTCTGCCTTTGAGCTTTGTCACTCTTACCACCCAGCCTGTTGTGACAGCCATTCTAGTAGGTTTTGCTATTTCTAGACAGTTCAGCTTCCAGGCCCCACTGACATCCATCCTGCTTTCACTCTCGTCCCTCGGTACTACTGCCGACGGATCATCAACTGACCAGGCACTACATCTCCTAGCTCTTGCCCAAAAGTTGTCAGGCATGGCTTTCACCTTGAATCCCACTTTGTCAGCATCTGCTCTTGCTATCCCTGAGGTCCCTTTGTAGGCCCTTTGGCATATCAAGCTACCCCCACTGCACCTTTGCCTTGACCATCACCCCAGCTTCTTGCTACCCTGGTGATAAGGGTGTTGACCTTGCCTATCACACCAACACCACCCACAGCATAGCATTTTACTCCCCCACCTGGTAGTTAGCCTTTAAGTCTAATTGGAGCTCAGCATCGCCATAGCCCACTGCCTGGACACGTACCAGCACAACAGTTATTGCTCCCCTACATTGCACCTTACCTTACACTACATACTGCTACCCCCTCTCCTTTGCATCAAATACCAATCCCTACATTCATAACATAACACAACACACCACAACATAGGTATATCGACTATCATGCTACGACACCAGGTGGCATGATAGTGGATCTGGAGGAGCACTTAGGTGCAACTCAGACGTCAAACGTAGGAACCACCTCAACCACCTGACAAGGATGAGCGATTTGGAAAGAGCACTTTGCCAAGTGCAAGGTGGCAATTGCTAGTATTACTTTGAGACCTCTACTACTTTCCAGAGGCAACTCTTCTACTGAACTTCCAAGTCTCGGACTTTGAAAAATATAATGGTAAAGGCTACCCAATCTCGCACTTGAGAGCATACTGTAGAGACCTTGCATAGCTTCAGGTTGATGAGAGGCTCCTGATTCATCTATTCTAGAAATGTTTGACTGGTCCTGCCTTGAAGTGGTTCACTTCCTTGGACATGACGTCAGTCAAGACTTGGAAAGGCCTCAGCTAGGCATTCTTGGAGCAGTATTCTTTCAACCATGACCTAGTTCTTAAGCGTGAGGACTTGGCCACCATCAAGCGGAAGCCCCACGAACCATTTGGAGAGTATGCCGGGCATTGGCACGCTCTTTCTTCATAAGTCCGCAATAAGCCCTCTGACGAGGAGTCCATCGAGATGCTCATCTGTGGAGCACAACCAGCCATCGGGGCTCTACTAGGCATTCAACCTATCACCACCTTTGCAACCCTGATCCGAGCTGACACTTGCATGGAACGCTTGTTGCGTAGTGGTAGCTTCCCAACACTCATCACATTCGCCAAGAAGGCGACCACCCCCAGCCATAATGTGGGCACTAGTAGCAGTAGCAACAACAACAACAGCTGGAACAACAACTTCAACAAGAGGAGGGATCCCTCCAAGACCGTTGTTGCATATGTAGGATCCCCTACTACACCTGCAATTGTAGTGAGCCCGTCAACTCAGCATCTGCTAGTTTACGCACTCACATGTAGGACAACCATAGTCTCCTCACATCACCACCATCGTTGAGCCAGTGTACCCCGTCACACTGGCAAGGCAAGGACGGCACCATGGTCAAGGACATCCACGACGTCTAGAGCGATAGTATACCCCTTTGGTTGAGCCCCTCAGCATCGTCTTGCCCAAGATACACTTGTTCCTAAGGTTTCCAGAGATCTGCCTATTGTCGAACCCTCTCCTGGGGTGGTACAAAGTGGGTCTTTTCTACAACTTCTATAGAGTCACGACATACCCTATCGATAGTTGTTTCACTCTGCAAAATGCCATTCAGGACTTGATTGACCACAAGATCATCATCATTAACACACAATAGGTAGGGTCTACACTTGCTCCAGCACCAACACTAGCACTAGCATGAGCACCACCCCAGCCTAGCATTGTCAGCCAGCCCTTGCCTAAGCATGCCAATCCAGGCGCACCAGGGACTTCAGGGATTCACACCCTCTTTTCTACCAGGTCCGATGCTGATGCGTCAAACCCCTCTGATCTTATCCAAGATTTGTGTACGCACTTTCCCCAATCTTTGTATTGTTCGTTCCTCAATGGCTCAAGGTCCTCAGTAAATATGATCTAGCTCACCGCCAAGTTGGAGTGTATGGTTGCAATTCCCACCATGCAGTCTTCACCCACCACCCTAATCTACCTGCTAGTTAAGCCATTGTCAGAGCATTCCCAGTCACAGCCATCATCAGCAACCACCACTGTAAGCCTACCAGTTGCCTAGTTGGAGTTGGAAGCCATAGCACCTGTGGTTACTGTTGCCTAGTTGGAGTTGGAAGCCTTAGCAACTATGGTTTCTGTTGCCTAGTTGGAGTTGGAAGCCTTAGCAACTGGCCACGTGATCAGGCTAGGTGTACATGAGTCCAGCTCTAGCGCCCATGAAACCAACTCATCCTCCACCAGAGCCTGAAAACCCCATTCGTTCCCTTGATGCCGAAGAAGTTCCACCTAAACCTACCACAGCAGCAACCACCAATATGCCTACGGCTGATATCATCGCATTGCTGAAGAAGGTCTAAGTGAACATTTCTATCTAGCACCTTATCTACACCTCATATGAGCACAGATAGGTGTTCCTCCGTGTCTTCTAGGTTGTGCATGTTTTCCCAACTATTGACCCTGCAACCCGAGAAACCATGGTGGGAATGTTCACCACACAACAGATCATTTCTTTCTTTGAAGAAGAATTGCCACTGGTGGGGACCGACCATAACCAACCGTTGTTTGTGACAGCGTAGTGTTAGAACTTATGTATCCTCCTCATCGTGGTTGACAATGGTGCAGGCTTAAATGTCTGCCCCTTACGCACAGCAAGTAAGCTTGGATTCAAAACCGAGGATGTCATGCCAGTGGTCAAGAGAATGACATCATTCTATAACATTCATCACAACGCACTAGGTCTTTTGGTCATCCCCCTCATCCTTGGTCTAGCTGAGTTCAGCGTAGAGTTCTATGTTGAGAATCTCAAGCCTTCTTTCAACCTCCTGCTTGGGCACCCTTGGCTGCACAAGCATCAAGTTATTCCTTCGACCCTCCATCACATGGTTAAGTTCAATTGGGATGATAGCATTGTTACTGTTATGGCCGAAAACTTCGAGAAAGAGAGGGTCGATACTGTATCTTCCATTGCTCTGTAGACTGTCCAGTTCGAGTCCAATCCTTTTGATGTGTTTTTTCACATTAATCGGTTTTGTGTTAATTGATTTGAGTTGGTTAGCTTCATCCCCGGCTTTGAGCATGGCTACTACCCACCTGTTTGTAGCAATCCTTTCTTTATGGTTGAGAATCTATGCCATAGGTAGGGATACGAGAAAGGGTTGCCCCTCGAGCGGAATAGACAGGGGATCGCCAAGCCGATCATTGCTACGGAGCGTAGCGATCACAAAGGCCTCGGATATGAGCAGTAAGAGTCAAATTATCTGCTGAAGACAAAGAAGATCCCCATTTGTTCCGATATGACTAACTTCATCAGTGTAGGAATCCCTGACCCCAACCACAACGCCACCTCGCTAGACACAACATAGCAACAGGAAGCCCTACCAGATTCAGAGGAGTGGGTTTGCATAGAGGATTATTATTCAGATGAGAGACCGTCATGTTCAAATGGCAGACACTTGAGCAGCAGTGGCCAACACTGTCGAGGTCAGTACTTCTAGCACTACCCTCTCGCATCACTGTGGCAACAGATACAGCAGACACAACAATGATGTTAGTTCCTTGTGTAGTCCCTCTGATCTTTTCATCATCCACCACCATAGCTACAGCACCACTACAGATCTTAGTAGTGCAAACCATTGATCTACTTGTGGCATCAACAGTTCCCTTACAACAATCTGTCTTGATGGTGGATCAGTTAGTCAGTTCCACCACTCCAGCTACTTCACCCACTTCATCACAGAATCTAGCAGCAGCATTGGCAGTACCTCCACCCTCCTCATCAGTCAGTCTAGTACAAATGTCACACCCTACAGAATCATCCACAGATCCGTCGCTTACGCCAGCAGAAGGCGTAATCAACAATCTGACTGTCCGACAGTCAGCCCAGTAGCTAAGTGCAGTAACCTCATTTGTGCACCTCTCAGAGAATGCAATAATCCTTCCAGCATCATTGCCCGTTCCAATCCAGCTCTCAACCAGAAGTGTCGTGCTGAATGTAAACATTGCAAGCTGTAAGGAGCGTGGGCTTGCATAAGCCTACTATGTTGACCTCGACTCCGATGAGGAGGATGGAGCAACCGTGGAGGCCCAGGTGGACACAATGCTCCATGACCTGGAGATTCTTTTCCAAGAGCAACTCATTGTGTTAGCATAAGACGTAGCGAAATAGGACAAAGTCAAGAAGGGCAAAGCGGCAGTCATTGAGTAGAACACAGCACCCACACCACAGGAGTCTCAAGGCTAGTCAGCAGTTATGGTCCTTGAGGAGAGAGAATCAACCTTTACTAGACCAGAAGAGTTAATCTCCCAACAGCTAGGAGGCGAGTCTAGGTAGTATCTTCAGCCCAGGCCTGACCGTAAGTAAGGTGAGGGTCAAAAAAAAACCTTGATTTAGGCTCAATAGAGAGCCTAGGCGGGGACCGTCAGAATAGGCAGTATAGCGATGCCTGCCCAATAAGATCATCCCAGCAGAGGGCCACAGAAAATACAAAAAATCCAGAAACTTCCAATAAGGACATGGCAATAGAAGAAACAGAGCAGCCCAGTCCATCAGTAGACTCAGAGAAAGCCAGTGTAGAGCCTACCCTGTGTAACTACAGAGACACACGGGTCAGCATAACCCTCCTCGAGCACCGTCAAGGCCAGGAGTCAGAACAAATCTTCTCTTTTGATGTTATATATCCCACATTTGAGTAAGAGATCCTATTTGAACTCATAGCCTAGGAAAAAGAGGATGACATAGACATAGAGGACAATGATGAGGCATTGCCAAAATTCTGGCCATATGACAATGACTCGGAGGGCCCTAATCTTTATGTTGAAGATGAGACAGAGTTAGTGAACATTGGTATAGTATATGACATCAAGAAAGTGCACATCAGTGCTTTGTTGACACCACAGGCTAAGGTAGAGTTTATTACTTTTCTCAAAGAATACATAGATGCCTTCACCTGGAGCTACGATGACATGATTGGCTTGGATATTGAGGTTGTTGTGCACACATTGCCGCTCGAGCCTAACGTCAAGCCAGTTAAGCAAACGTTCAGAAGATGATGACCATAGTGGTTACTCAAGCTTAAGGAAGAGATCATGAAACATCATAAAGTTGACTTTCTCATGGTCATCCTTTATCCAGAATAGCATGCTAACGTTGTGCTAGTGCCAAAGAAGGATGGACCGATTTGCATGTGCATGGATTCCAGAGATTTCAACAAAGCGAGCCCGAAAGATGACTTCCCGCTACCTTACATCGATGTCTTGGTGGACAACACTGCAGGGCACAAGATGCTATATTTCATGGATGGTTTCTCGGGCTACAACTAAATTAGAATGGTGGAACAAGATATGGAGAAAACATCGTTTACCACCCCTGGAGAATCTTTTGCTACAAGGTGATGCCGTTCGGGTTGAAGAAGGCAGGCGCCACATATCAGTGGGCAATGATAGCACTCTTTCATGACCTCATGGGACAAGAAGTTGAGGTATACGTTGAAGATATGATTGCCAAGTCAAGAGAACCCTAAGACCATCTGACCTACTTGAGAAAATTGCTCTACCATATGTGGAAATACAAACTTTGGCTCAACCCCAATAAATGTGCATTTGGGGTATTATCAAGAAATCTCCTTGACATGCCTCCCTCCACAACAAAAAAAGAAGTCCAATGGCTACTAGGGTGACTGCAATACATCAGTCGGTTCATTACCCAGCTTACACTAATCTATAAACCAATTTTCAAGCTCCAGAGGAAGAATGCCTAGATCGAGTGGAGTGAGGAGTGCCAAGCTGCTTTCGACAAGATCAAACAACTTTTGGTGAGGCCTCTGATTTTGGTTCAACTGGTACCAGGGTGGCCACTACTCCTATATCTATCACTAACACAGCATTCCATGGGTGCAGTCTTGGGCCAGTATGATGAATCAGGTTGCAAGGAGCGAGCAATTTACTATCTGAGCGAGAAGTTCAATGATTGCGAAGCTAAGTACACCACTATTGAGAAAGTAAGTCTATCCTTAGTCTGGGCCATACAGCGCCTGAGGCACTACATGATGGAATATCCTGTCCTGCTCTTATGTCGCCATGATCTAATGAAGTACCTATTTCAGAAGCCAGCATTGGTGGGTAGGTGCATCAAGTGGCATGTGTTGTTGTATCAATAAGGTGAAAAGGAAGGCTGATGGATCCTTGGATAGATATAAAGTATGGTTAGTAGCAAAAGGATATAATCAGAGAGAAGGAATTGATTATTTTGATACCTTTAGTCCTATGATTAAACCAACCACTATCAGGTTGGTGTTATCAATAGCAATCTCCAAAGGCTAGCATATGAGGCAATTAGATATACATAATGCTTTCTTACATGGGGACTTATAGGAGGATGTTTTTATGACACAACCAGCTAGTTTCACTCATCCTGAGTATCTCTCCTATGTGTGCAAATTGAAGAGGTCTTTATATGGTTTAAAACAATCCCCTAGAGGATGGTATACAAAACTTTGGGAGTTTCTTCAAGACTATGGTTTTATCACATCTAAGACTGACACTTCATTATTTGTGCTAAAAAATGATGCTTATTGCTTATATTTTGTAGTGTATGTGGATGACATTTTAGTAGTTGGAAGTAACAATACAACAATTCAGCAGCTATTGAATGCCTTATCAACTATATTTCCTGTAAAAATATGGGTTTTCCACATTTTTTCTTGGAATACAATTACAACAAGTCAAAGGAGATTTATTCTTGTCTCAACAAAAGTATTTGACAGAATTATTAATCAAATCTGGACTGGAAGGAATTAAGCCTATGTCTACTCCTATGTCTACTGCTGTAGTAATAAAAAATGATCATAAGGATCCATTCTTAGATCCTACTCTTTTTAGATAATTGGCAAGAGGCCTTTAGTACTTGTCCTTTACTAGACCAGATATTTCCTTCTCTATTAGCAAACTCAGTCAAATGATGCATAATCCATCCAATAGTCACTAAGAGGCTTTAAAAAGGTTGCTAAGGTACTTGACGGACACTGTCTCTCATGGTCTGATGCTATCAAATACAACTGAAATGGCTTTCATAGTGTTTTCAGATGTTGATTGGGCTTCATGTCCTGATGATAGAAGGTCTACAACTGGATTTGTAGTATATCTTGCCAGCAATCCTATTTCATGGTCTTCTAATTAGCAACATATAGTGGCAAGATCTTCTACTACATCAGAATTTAGAGCAATAGCTGCTGCTGTGGCTGAGCTTACTTGGATACAATCCATTTGCTCCGAACTTGGTCTTTTCACTAAGACACCTCCAACTCTATTTTGTGATAACATAGGTTCCTTATACCTAACAACAAATCCTATTTTTCATTCTAGGATGAAACATGTGGAGATAGATTTTCATTATGTTAGGGAAAAAGTATTCAAAGAGGATTTACAAGTGCATTATGTTGCAACCTGTGACCATGCCGACCCGGAGGAGGGGAGAGGAGATCACAGCCATGCCAAGATGGCAAAGGCGCAAGGATAGGATAAAAGGAAAAGAAAAGAGAGTCGCCACCTAGTCTTTTAAGGGAAAGACGAGGAAGACCATTAAAGGTTGAACACATGGGATGCTGATGGGAAGGCTGGATGTCTGCTAACCAGAGGATGGGTAAGGATTCCTATTACGCACGAGGAAGGTGTTAGGCACCCTCGTACGCCCGAGAAACTCGATCTTTCTAGTCCAATTGCATGCTAAAGGTTAGATGAATGTTTGCTAAACATGGATTATGCTCTAATCATGCTAATATGAATGCCATGGCAAGACTAAATGCAAAGATCGAGATGCATGCTCATGAATTGGGGCATAGGGGCAATTTAGTCATTTCCCCTGGCCAGAGGTGACAAGTGCTTGCATGAGAGTGATGCATGGCCTAAGATGTGTCAAAATATATGCTAAATGTCTGGATAATGTTGCAAATATGAGTTTCAAAGATGACTAGAACAAATCTTGAAACATCGAGGGACTCAGAATGTAATTTGACAAGGTAAAGTTATTCAGGAAATCTTTGGGGGTTTAAATGCAAAAGTCTGGACTTAACATTAAATAAATTATGGATTTATGGGCCTAAATGCAAATAAACATTCATGAATATACTTGGAATTAAAAAAAAAGAAAACCTTTAGGGGATTTATGCAAAATACATAGAGGAAATAAAAGAAATAAAAAAGGTTCCTAAAGCTACAAGGGGGAAACTACAAAATATCAAGACCAAATAAATAAACAAAGGACTTGAGTGCAATTACTTAGGACCTAAAAAATAATAGAACTAGAACTAAGGGCCTGGGGCTAAACAAAATCTTTCGAAGATCACCGGAGGATCGTCGGCACTCTGCCGCCGGCGATCTCTCCGGCGAACTCCTGGAGGCTGTCTGGCGATCGGAGGGTTGCGCGGAGGCCCAGGGAAGCAGCATGGAGGTACGACGGATCTCCTCGAGTAGTGGGGTGCGGCTGGGAAGACTTGAGGCCTCCCCCCCACCTCCGTCTCCGGCGAGGCTCCCCTATCAGTGTTGGAAGAGGCGACGGCATGGCGCAACAACTTTCCGGCGGCTAGAGCGGTGTGGGGACACACGGCAGACCTCTAGAGCGATGCGAGAAACTCCCCGGTGGCTTCGATGGGGGCTTGGACGACTCTAGTCATTCTCCCCACCTCACTCTCCAGTGAGGTGTGCCGTCGGCGTTGAGCAAGACAGCAAAGCAGCGCGGCGATACTCCGGATGAGGACGGACTGGCGAGGTGGTCCGGGAAGCGCCGCGGGGGCGCAAGGATGCTCTTGGGGGCGTCGTCGATGGCTAGGATGGGCCCAGTCGTTCTCCCCATCCCCTACGCCGGCGGAGAGGCTGCTGCGGACCGGTGGGGCGTTCCGGCGAGGGAGCGGCGCAAGCGGATTTGTGGAGGCACAGCGGTAGTCTTTGGATGGAAGGCGCAGCGCGAGGGAGCTCGGTGATCCCCTATGCTTGCTCGACGGTGATTGGCGGTGGTCGTTGGGTGGTGTCAGCGGTGATGCATCCCAGAGCAGAGCGGATCCAGAGGGAAAGGAGAGGGGGAGGAGAGACCAGAGGAGAGGAGAGGGGAGAAAGGAGAGGAGAGAAAAAGAAAGGGGAAAGAATTACCTATCGTGGGTTGTCCTCTCGCGCGTGAGGGGTCGACGGCAGGCGGCTAGGGACGTCGACGGTGATGCTCTGGTTACGACGATCGGGGTCGCGAAGGGTGGGTGGCTGGTGGCTCTAGCTGCTGGTTGGGGTAGGTTTCTGCGTTGGAGGTGAGACTAGGGTGCCCAAGGGAAGCTCGGGCTCGCTGGATGGGAGAAGATTCTTTTTTCTTCTTTCATTGACGGCGGCCGTAGGGCTTTTAAGCTCCGGCAGGCTTCTCCGCGCCGTCCCTTCCTCTCGTGGGCGCCCCTCGCCGTTGGATCAAGAGGGAGCTTGGAAGTGGAAGATTCGGTGATCTCGTTGATGGAGGATCGCACGCCGGAGATGGAGGGATTGGCCGCTGGTGATGGCGGGCCGCCAGCGGTGAGCTCACCGGATTTATTTTCCAGTTTTCCTAAGTTTATGGTTTAAGAAATTTCTGGGCCTATTGGGCCTAGGGTTTCTATAGTTGTTTTTGATTTTCTTTTTTTTTTGTTTGTTTTGATTTTGTTTTCTTGAATTTTTATGGCTTTTTAGGGTTTTAGTTTTATGGTTTTACTTAGAGTTTTGTGAGTTTAATTTAATTTCTTAATTTTGTGATTTAGGGTTTAATTAAGGTTCTAATTAGTTTAGGTTTGACTTTCCATGATTTTTTTAGGGATTTTTTAGGGTTTTGACTTTTATATTTCAAATTAAGGTTTAGAATTTTAGTTTAGACTTTTTATTTGTGTTTTATGATTTTAATTAAATTTGATTAAGGTTAGTTAATTGGTTTTAAATTAAGGTTTAATTATTTTGGGTTTTCTTGTTTTATTTTGGGTTTGGAATTTTTATGGATCTTAGTATTTTAATCTTAAGTTTTTAATTAGAGTTTTGTGATTTAAATATGATTATTAGTTTTGGATTTAGGATTTAATTAATTGATTTGAAATTAAGGTTTTGAGTTTTAATTAAGGTTTATTTAGGGATTTTTGGATCGATTACGGTTTATGAATTGGTTAATTAGGATTTTTAGGGTTTTAGTGTCTATTTAGGGTTTTTGGACTAATTAGGGTTTTATTGGATTTTTAAGTGGATTTTGACTAGATTAAGTGGGCTTAGGTTGATTTGTTGGATTTCAGGCTTAATTGGGTCAGGTGGGTTAAGGTTTTGGTGGTCGCAACTAGAGTATCATCCGGAGGAGCCTGTTGCCAAGTGACTTCAAAATCAGGGTGTCTACAGATGCCCCTCCCTGAGCGAGGTCGAGGGAACCGAGACTGATGCTCAGGGTTGACAAGACACCCCACTTGAGTCTACGGGAGAGTGGTATTTGCTGTGGGGCGTGAGCCACTTATTCGGCGGATGCACCGAAAAGTCATGACTCGTGGCCCATGCATGATGCAGATGCAAAGAATGACCTTGATACTAGGAAATGCATGAGGATGAGACTGAAAACGAGTGGGTAGCTCAACCCTTGAAGGAGAGCGTGTGGGATTTCCTGACTCGTGCTAAAGAGTGCCTGGACAAGTCTGTCAGACTCATTGGCCTAGGGAAAGCCTGGTGAAATGACAGACCTTCCGGCCCGAGTGGATGCATGGCAAGATGTTGAACTTGCCGACCGAGGACAGACTGATGACAGATGTCAAGAGGGATCATCCCAAAAGAAGGGGCATCAGATAAGACTATCAAACCTAACAAGCTAAAGGATAGGGCATGGTAAGTTGACAGACCTACTAGCTGAATAGTTTAGGTTATCAGCCCGCCGACGAGTTGATGGACTCGTCACCGGATAGTTAGGGCTATCAGCCCAATAGCGAGTTGGCGGACTCGTCACCAGATAGTTACGGTTATCATCCCACTGATGAGTTGACGGACTCATTACCGGATAGTTAGGGCTATCAGCCCGCTGAAAGTTTAGCACAACATCCAGAAGAACACCTGATAATGGCTAACAAAGCAGGATAGTAAACACGTCAACCGAGAAGCTGTAGTGATTGTTGGAAAGGAAGGATACTGAATACGTCCACCGAGAAGCAATCGGTGACGACTCGGAAAGCAGGATAGACGAACTAGTCAACCGAGAAGCAGTCGGTGATAGTTTGAAAGGCAGGATACCGAATTAGTCAACCGAGAAGCTATCAGTGACGACACGGGAAGCAGGATAGATGAACTAGTCAACCGAAAAGCAGTCGGTGACAGTTCAAAAGGCAAAATACAGAATACGCCCACCGAGAAGCAGTCAGTGACGATTCAGAAAGCAGGATAGACGAACTAGTCAACTGAGAAGCAATCTGTGACAGTTTGAAAGGCAGGATACCGAATACGTCCACCAAGAACTAGTCAGTGACCACTCGGAATGCAAGATAGATGAACTAGTCAAACGAGAACCAATCTACGACAGTTCGAAAAACAGGATACCGAATATGTCCACCGAGAAGCAGTCAATGACGACTTGGAAAGAAAGAAAGATGAACTAGTCAACCGAGAAGTAGTCGATGAAAGTATGAAAGGTAGGATACCAAATACGTCTACCGAGAAGCAATCGGTGACGACTCAGAAAGAAAAATAGACGAATTAGTCAACCGAGAAGCAATCGGTGACAGTCTGAAAGGCAGGATACCGAATACGTCCAACGAGAAGCAGTCGGTGTCGACTCGGAAAGAAAGATAGACGAAATAGTCAACCGAGAAGCAGTTGGTGATAGTTTGAAAGGCAGGACACCGAATACATCCACCGAGAAGCAGTCGGTGATGATTCAGAAAGCAGGATAGACGAACTAGTCAACCGAGAAGCAATCGGTGACAGTCCGAAAGGCAGGATACCGGATACGTCCACCGAGAAGCAGTTGGTGACAGTTCAGAAAGCAGGATAGACGAACTAGTCAACTGAGAAGCAGTCTGTGACAGTTCGAAAGGTAGGATACCGAATATGTCCAACGAGATGCACTCAGTGACAACTCGGAAAGCAAGATAGATGAACTAGTCAACCGAGAAGCAGTCGGTGATAGTCCGAAAGGCAGGATATCGAATACGTCCACCGAGAAGCAGTCAGTGATGACTCGGAAAGCAGTTGAGATGAACTAGTCGATCGAGAAGCAGTCAGTGACAGTTCGAAAAGTAGGATACCAAATACGTCCACCGAGATGGAGTCGGTGACGACTCGAAATGCAAGATAGACGAACTAGAAAACCGAGAAGCAGTCGGTGACAGTTTGAAAGGTAGGATAGACGAACTAGTCAACCGAGAAGCAGTCGGTGACAGTATGAAAGGCAGGATACCGAATACGTCCACCGAGAAGCAATCGGTGATGATTCGCAAAGCTAGATGGACGAACTAGTCAATCGAGAAGAAGTCGGTGACAGTCTCAAAGGCAGGATAACGAATACGTCCACGAGATGCAGTCGGTGACGGTTCGGAAAGCAGGATAGACGAACTAGTCAACCGATAAGCAGTCGATGACAGTTCGAAAGGCAGGATACCGAATACGTCCAATGAGAAGTAGTCGGTGACGGTTCAGAAAGCAAGATAGACGAACTAGTCAACCGAGAAGTAGTCGGTGACAGTTCGAATGACAGGATACCGAATACATTCACCGAGAAGCAGTCGGTGACAACTCGGAAAGCAGGATAGACGAACTAGTCAACCGAGAAGCAGTCGGTCACAGTTCGAAAGGTAGGATACCGAATACGTCCACCGAGAAGCAGTTGGTGACGGTTCGGAAAGCAGGATAGACGAACTAGTCAATCGAGAAGCAATCGGTGATAGTTCAAAAGGCAGGATACCGAATATGTCCATCGAGAAGGTGTCGGTGACGGTTCGGAAAGCAATATAGACGAATTAGTCAACCAAGAAGCAGTCGGTGACGGTTCGAAAAGCAGGATACCAAATACGTCCACCGAGAAGTAGTCGGTGACGACTCGGAAAGCAAGATAGACGAATTAGTCAACCGAGAAGCAGTGGGTGAAAGTTGGAAAGGTAGGATACCGAATACATCCACCGAGAAGCAGTCAGCGATGACTCGGAAGGCAGGATAGACGAACTAGTTGACCGAGAAGCAGTCGGTGACAGCTCGAAAAGCAGGATACCAAATACGTCCACCGAGATGGAGTCGGTGACGACTCGGAAAGCAAGATAGACGAACTTGTGAACTGAGAAGCAGTCGGTGATAGTTCGAAAGGCAGGATAGACGAACTAGTCAACCGAGAAGCAGTCCATGACAGTCTGAAAGGCAGGATACCGAATACGTTCACCGAGAAGCAGTCGGTGACAATTCGGAAAGCAGGATGGATGAACTAGTCAACCGAGAAGCAGTCGGTGACAGTCCGAAAGGTAGAATACCAAATACATTCACCGAGAAGCAATCGGTGCCGGTTCGGAAAGCAGGATAGACGAACTAGTCAACCGAGAAGTAGTCGGTGACAGTCCGAAAGGTAGAATACCGAATACATCCACCGAGAAGCAATCGGTGCCGGTTAGGAAAGCAGGATAGACGAACTAGTCAACTGAGAAGCAGTCGGTGACAGTTGAAAGGCAGGATACCGAATACGTCCAACGAGAAGCAGTCGGTGACGGTTCAGAAAGCAAGATAGACAAACTAGTCAACCGAGAAGTAGTCGGTGACAGTTAGAATGGCAAGATACCGAATACATTCACCGAGAAGCAGTCGGTGACAACTCGGAAAGCAGGATAGATGAACTAGTCAACTGAGAAGCAGTCGGTGACAATTCGAAAGGCAGGATACCGAATACGTCCACCAAGAAGCTGTCGGTGATGACTCAAAAAGCAAGATAGATGAACTAGTCAACCGAGAAGCTGTCAGTGAAAGTTCGAAGGGCAGGATACCGAATACGTCCACCGAGAAGTAGTTGGTGACGACTCGTAAAGTAGGATAGACGAACTAGTCAATCAAGAAGTAGTCGGTGACAGTTCGAAAAGCAGGATACCAAATACGTCGACCGAGATGCAATCGGTGACGACTTGGAAAGCAAGATAGACGAACTAGTCAACCAAGAAGCAGACGGTGACAGTTTGAAAGGCAGGACAGATGAACTAGTTAACTGAGAAGCAGTCGGTGACAGTCCTAAAGGCAGGATACCAAATACATCAGCCGAGAAGCTGTTGGTGACGATTCAGAACACAGGATAGACGAACTAGTCAACTGAGAAGCAGTCTGTGACAGTTTGAAAGGCAGGACAACGAATACGTCCACCAAGAAGCAGTCAGAGACAACTAGGAAAGCAAGATAGATGAACTAGTCAACCGAGAAGCAGTCGGTGACAGTCCGAAATGCAGGATAACGAATACGTCCACCGAGAAGCAGTCGGTGACGGTTCGGAAAGCAGGATAGACGAACTAGTCAACCGAGAAACAGTCGATGACTGTTCGAAAGGTAGGATACCGAATACGTACACTGAGAAGCAGTCGGTGGCGACTCGGAAAGCAGGATAGATGAACTAGTCAACCGAGAAGTAGTCGGTGACAGTTCGAAAAGCAGGATAAAAAATAAGTCCACCGAGAAGCAGTTAGTGACGACTTGAAAAACAAGATAGACGAACTAGTCAACTGAGAAGCAGTCGGTGACAGTTCGAAAGGCAGGATACCGAATGCGTCCACCAAGAAGCAGTCGGTGACGACTCATAAAGCAGGATAGACGAACTAGTCAACCGAGAAGCAGTCGGTGACAGTTCGAAAAGTAGGAAACCATAAACGTCCACCGAGAAGTAGTCGATGACGACTCGGAAAGCAAGATAGACGAACTAGTCAACCGATAAGCAGTCGGTGGCAGTCCGAAAGGTAGGATACCGAATAAGTCCACCGAGAAGTAGTCGGTGACGGTTCGGAAAGCAGGATAGACGAACTAGTCAACCGAGCAGTCTATGATGGTTCGAAAAGCAGGATACCAAATACGTCCACCGAGATGCAGTCGATGACGACTCGGAATGCAGGATACCGAGAAGCAGTCGGTGACGGTTCGGAAAGCAAGATAGACGAACTAGTCAACCGAGAAGTAGTTGGTGACAGTTAGAATGGCAAGATACCGAATACATTCACCGAGAAGCAGTCGGTGACAACTCGGAAAGCAGGATAGACGAACTAGTCAACCGAGAAGCAGTCGGTGACAATTCGAATGGCAGGATATCGAATACGTCCACCGAGAAGCTGTCGGTGATGACTCAAAAAGCAAGATAGATGAACTATTCAACCGAGAAGCTGTCGGTGAAAGTTCGAAGGGCAGGATACCGAATACGTCCACGGAGAAGTACTCGTAAAGCAGGATAGACGAACTAGTCAATCGAGAAGTAGTCGGTGACAGCTCGAAAGGCAGAATACCGAATACGTCCACCAAGAAGCAGTTGGTAACGATTCGGAAAGCAAGATAGATGAACTAGTCAACCGAGAAGCAGTCGGTGACAGTTCGAAAGGCAGAATACCGAATACGTCCACCGAGAAGCAGTTGTGACGGTTCGGAAAGCAAGATAGACGAATTAGTCAACCGAGAAGAAGTCGGTGACAGTTCGAAAGGTAGGATACCGAATATGTCCATCGAGAAGCAGTCGGTGACGGTTCGGAGAGCAATATAGACGAACTAGTCAACCGAGAAGCAGTCGGTGACGGTTCTAAAAGCAGGATACCAAATACGTCCACCGAGAAGTAGTCAGTGACGACTCGGAAAGCAAGATTTACGAACTAGTCAACCGAGAAGCAGCGGGTGAAAGTTCGTAAGCAGGATACTGAATACGTCCACCGAGAAGCAGTCAGTGATGACTCGGAAAGCAGGATAGACGAACTAGTCAACCAAGAATAAGTCGGTGATTGTTCAAAAAGCAGGATACCAAATACGTCCACCGAGATGCAGTCGGTGACGACTTGGAAAGCAAGATAGACAAACTAGTCAACCGAGAAGCAGTCGGTGACAGTTCGAAAGGCAGGATAGACGAACTATTCAACCGAGAAGCAGTCGGTGACAGTTCGAAAGGCAGGATACCGAATACGTCTACCAAGAAGCAGTCGGTGACGGTTCGGAAAGCAGGATAGACGAACTAGTCAATCGAGAAGCAGTCAGTGTCTGTTCGAAAGGCAGGATACCGAATACGTCCACCGAGAAGCAGTCGGTGACGACTCAGAAAGCAGGTTAGATGAACTAGTCAACCGAGAAGCAGTCGATGATAATTTGAAAAGCAGGATACCAAATACGTCCAACGAGATGCAGTCGGTGATGACTCAGAAAGCAAGATAGACGAACTAGTCAATCGAGAAGTAGTCGGTGACAGTTCGAATGGCAGGATACCGAATACTTTCACCGAGAAGAAGTCAGTGACAACTCGGAAAGTAGGATAGACGAACTAGTCAACCGAGAAACAGTCGGTCACAGTTCGAAAGGCAGGATACCGAATACGTCCACCGAGAAGCAGTTGGTGACGGTTCGGAAAGCAGGATAGACGAACTAGTCAATCGAGAAGCAATCGGTGAGAGTTCGAAAGGCAGGATACCGAATTTGTCCACCGAGAAGGAGTCGGTGACGGTTCGGAAAGCAATATAGACGAATTAGTCAACCAAGAAGCAATCGGTGACGGTTCGAAAAGCAAGATAGACGAACTAGTCAACCGAGAAGTAGTCGGTGACAGTTAGAATGGCAGGATACCGAATACATTCACCGAGAAGCAGTCGGTGACAACTCGGAAAGCAGGATAGACGAACAAGTCAACCGAGAAGCAGTCGGTGACAATTTGAAAGGCAGGATACCGAATACGTCCACCGAGAAGCTGTCGGTGATGACTTAAAAAGCAAGATAGATTAACTAGTCAATCGAGAAGCTGTCGGTGAAAGTTCGAAAGGCAGGATACCGAATACGTCCACCGAGAAGTACTCGTAAAGCAGGATAGACGAACTAGTCAATCGAGAAGTAGTCGGTGACAGCTCGAAAGGCAGAATACCGAATACGTCCACCAAGAAGCAGTTGGTGACGATTCAGAAAGTAGGATAGATGAACTACTCAACCGAGAAGCAGTCGGTGACAGTTCGAAAGGCAGAATACAGAATACGTCCATCGAGAAGCAGCTGTGACGGTTCGGAAAGCAAGATAGACGAATTAGTCAACCGAGAAGTAGTCGGTGACAGTTCAAAAGGCAGGATACCGAACATGTCCACCGAGAAGCAGTCGGTGACGGTTCGGAGAGCAATATAGACGAACTAGTCAACCGAGAAGCAGTCGGTGACGGTTCTAAAAGTAGGATACCAAATACGTCCACCGAGAAGTAGTCGGTGACGACTCGGAAAGCAAGATTGACGAACTAGTCAACCGAGAAGCAGTGGGTGAAAGTTCGAAAGGCAGGATACCAAATACGTCCAACGAGATGCAATCGGTGATGACTCAGAAAGCAAGATAGACGAACTAGTCAATCGAGAAGTAGTCGGTGACAGTTCGAATGGCAGGATACCGAATACATTCACCGAGAAGAAGTCAGTGACAACTCGGAAAGCAGGATAGACGAAGTAGTCAAGCAAGAAGCAGTCGGTCACAGTTCGAAAGGCAGGATATCGAATACGTCCACCGAGAAGCAGTTGGTGACGGTTCGGAAAGCAGGATAGACGAACTAGTCAATCGAGAAGCAATCGGTGACAGTTCGAATGGCAGGATACCGAATATGTCCACCGAGAAGGAGTCGGTGACGGTTCGGAAAGCAATATAGACGAATTAGTCAACCAAGAAGCAGTCGGTGACGGTTCGAAAAGCATGATAGACGAACTAGTCAACCAAAAAGTAGTCGGTGACAGTTAGAATGGCAGGATACCTAATACATTCACCGAGAAGCAGTAGGTGACAACTCGGAAAGCAGGATAGACAAACTAGTCAACCGAGAAGCAGTTGGTGACAATTCGAAAGGCAGGATACCGAATACGTCCACCGAGAAGCTGTCGGTGATGACTCAAAAAGCAAGATAGATGAACTAGTCAACCGACAAGCAGCGGGTGAAAGTTAGAATGGCAGGATACCTCATACGTCCACCGAGAAGCAGTCGGTGACGACTCAGAAAGCAGGATAGATGAACTACTCAACCGAGAAGCAGTCGATGATAGTTTGAAAAGCAGGATACCAAATACGTCCAATGAGATGCAGTCGGTGATGACTCAGAAAGCAAGATAGACGAACTAGTCAATCGAGAAGTAGTCGGTGACAGTTCGAATGGCTGGATACCGAATACATTCACCGAGAAGAAGTCAGTGACAACTCGGAAAGCAGGATAGACGAACTAGTCAACCGAGAAGTAGTCGATGACAATTCGAAAGGTAGGATACCGAATACGTCCACCGAGAAGCGGTCGATGATGACTCGGAAAGCAAGATAGATGAACTAGTCAACCGAGAAGCAGTCGGTGACAGTTTGAAAGGCAGAATACTGAATACGTCCACCGAGAAGCAGTTGGTGACGGTTCGGAAAGCAGGATAGACGAACTAGTCAACCGAGAAGCAGTTGGTGACAGTTCGAAAGGCAGAATACCGAATACGTCCACCGAGAAGCAGTTGGTGACGGTTCGGAAAGCAGGATAGAGGAACTAGTCAACCGAGAAGCAGTCGGTGACAGTTCGAAAGGCAGGATACCGAATATGTCCATCGGGAAGCAATCGGTGACGGTTCGGAGAGAAATATAGACGAACTAGTCAACCGAGAAGCAGTCGGTGACGGTTCGAATAGCAGGATACCAAATACGTCCACCGAGAAGTAGTCAATGACGACTCGGAAAGCAAGATAGACGAACTAGTCAACCGAGAAGCAGTGGGTGAAAGTTCGAAAGGCAGGATACCGAATACGTCCACCGAGAAGCAGTCGGTGATGACTCGGAAAGTAGGATAGATGAACTAGTCAACCGAGAAGCAGTCGGTGACAGTTCAAAAAGCAGGATACCAAATACGTCCACCGAGATGCAGTCGGTGACGACTCGGAAAGCAAGATAGACGAACTAGTCAACCGAGAAGCAGTCGGTGACAGTTTGAAAGGCAGGATAGATGAACTATTCAACCGAGAAGCAGTCGGTGACAGTTCGAAAGGAAGGATACCGAATACGTCTACCAAGAAGTAGTCGATGACGGTTCGGAAAGCAGGATAGACGAACTAGTCAATCGAGAAGCAGTCGGTGACTGTTCGAAAGGCAGGATACCGAATACGTCCACCAAGAAGCAGTCGGTGATGACTCAGAAAGCAGGATAGATGAACTAGTCAACCGAGAAGCAGTCGATGATAGTTCGAAAAGTAGGATACTAAATACGTCCAACGAGATGCAGTCGGTGATGACTCGGAAAGCAAGATAGACAAACTAGTCAACCAAGAAGTAGTCAGTGACAGTTCGAAGGGCATGATACCGAATACATTCACCGAGAAGCAGTCGGTGACAACTTGGAGAGAAGGATAGACGAACTAGTCAACCGAGAAGTAGTCGGTGACAATTCGAAAGGTAGGATACCGAATACGCCCACCGAGAAGCTGTCGGTGATGACTCGGAAAGCAAGATAGATGAACTAGTCAACCGAGAAGCAGTCGGTGACAGTTTGAAAGGCAGAATACCGAATACGTCCACCAAGAAGCAGTTGGTGATGGTTCGGAAAGCAGGATAGACGAACTAGTCAACCGAGAAGCAGTCGGTGACAGTTCGAAAGGTAGAATACCGAATACGTCCACCGAGAAGCAGTTGTGACGGTTCGGAAAGCAGGATAGACGAACTAGTCAACCGAGAAGCAGTCGGTGACAGTTCGAAAGGCAGGATACCGAATATGTTCTCCGAGAAGCAGTCGGTGACGGTTTGGAGAGCAATATAGATGAACTAGTCAACCGAGAAGCAGTTGGTGACGGTTCGAAAAGCAGGATACCAAATACATCCACCGAGAAGTAGTTGGTGACAACTCGGAAAGCAAGAGAGATGAACTAGTCAACCGAGAAGCAGTGGGTGAAAGTTCGAAAGGCCGGATACCGAATACGTCCACCGAGAAGCAGTCGGTGATGACTCGGAAAGTCGGATAGACGAACTAGTCAACCGAGAAGCAGTCAGTGACAGTTCAAAAAGCAGCATACCAAATACGTCCACCGAGATGCAGTCGGTGACGACACGGAAAGCAAGATAGACGAACTAGTCAACCGAGAAGCAGTCGGTGACAGTTCGAAAGGCAGGATAGACAAACTATTCAACCGAGAAGCAGTCGGTGACAGTTCGAAAGGCAGGATACCGAATACGTCTACCAAGAAGCAGTCGGTGACGGTTCAGAAAGCAGGATAGACGAACTAGTCAATCGAGAAGCAGTCGGTGATAGTTCGAAAGGCAGGATACTGAATACGTCCACCGAGAAGCAGTCGGTGATGACTCAGAAAACTGGATAGATGAACTAGTCAACCGAGAAGCAGTCGATGATAGTTCGAAAAGCAGGATACCAAATACATCCAACAAGATGTAGTCGGTGATGACTCGGAAAGCATGATAGACGAACTAGTCAACCGAGAAGTAGTCGGTGACAGTTCGAATGGCAGGATACCGAATACATTCACCGAGAAGCAGTCGGTGACAACTTGGAAAGCAGGATAGACAAACTAGTCAACCGAGAAGCAGTCAGTGACAGTTCGAAAGGCAGGATACCGAATACGTCCACTAAGAAGCAGTCGGTGTCGGTTCGGAAAGCAAGATAGACGAACTAGTCAATCGAGAAGCAGTTGGTGATAGTTTGAAAGGCAGGATACCGAATAGGTCCACCGAGAAGCAGTCGGTGACAGTTCAAAAATTAGGATACCAAATACGTCCACCGAGAAGCAGTCGGTGACGGTTCAGAAAGCCGGATAGATGAACTAGTCAACCGAGAAGCAGTCAGTGACAGTTCGAAAGGCAGGATACCCATGGAGGGTAGCTGACAAGATACCGATATCAAGAGAATAATACCAAAAGGCAGTTGACATGGCTCTTGTAACAGGAAGATAATACCGAAAGGAAGCTATCATGCCCCTAGTATCAGGAGAATAATACCAAAAGGCAGCTGACATGCCGCTGGTATCGGAACGCAAAGGATATTGGTAAAAAGGAAAAACAAATGGAAGCTGGGGGCCTGGATAGCTGGTTTTGCCAACGACAGTCTGCCAGAAAACACTTGCTCGTGGGCACATTCTGAATCATGACTGCCTTGCTTGCTCACTGTGTGACTGTTCTGTCTTATTCATTGGATGATAGTTGATTTGGATAAACTGCTGCTCGGGTTTTGTACGGATATGAGGCATTAGTCTGGATAAGGGCTTCACGAAGGCATTGTTCCTCCTCGATGAAGATGAACTTGTTGGATGGTCTCCGACATCTCCTCAGGTCCACTGTAGTGTCACTGGCTGACTTCTGGGGAGTTTGACTTTGGCCTTGGACTGTTGACTGTGCTTTCGCTTGCCAATTAGGGGGTATGGATATTCTGACTCTACTCTAATCTCAGAGGCTCATGACTACTGTTGTCCTCGTTTCTGTGCTCGAGCTATGGAGGAGACAACATGTTCTGGACGAAGGTACTGTCCCAAGAAGCGTCAACCAACAGGACAACTGACATGCCCCTAGTTGATGGGGAAGGCTATCACCATGAGGGCAGCTGACATGCCCCTAGTGTATGATATCCTCTGCTAGGTCTTTGGCTGAATAGCAGCTGACATGCCCCTAGTTTGGGACCTAACGGGACCTTGCAAAGTGGACTAGTGATCATGCAAGAATGATGGTGTTGTGTTGTGTCACCCCTCAAAATGAATTTGGAACACTAATCATGCCTACTATGAGAAGAGAAGAAGACCTCGGTTCACCAGACGCTACCCGGACTTCTAGGTTGTTGGTGGCTCTCTGGGATGGATGATTTAGTAGGTTAGGCTTCGTGTCAAACTCTTGGGGACTTAGACCTACTTTTTTGGCTTTTGACATATTTCTTTTCTCCCTCTTAGGCTAGGCTCGCTCTAACCCTCGCTTGGGGGTAATGGACATCTTGATTTGGAAGGGGCTACTAGGCTTTTATGCAAGGGTGGCTAGTCCCTTAGGCTGCTTGGATTTCATGCAAGGGGTGGCTAGTCCCTTTGGCTACTTGGATTTCATGCAAGGGATGGCTAGTCCCTTAGGCTGCTTGGATCTTTAGGATGTTTGCTTCGACTCCTCCCCAAGGTAAGTGGTAGGGATAGAGTTGGCCTACCTGCCTCTCTCTGTTAGGGCTAGCTTTTGACTTCGCCTTCTGTCTTCTTATTCCTTTTATGCCCTTGTGTGTATATATATATATATATATATTTTTTTTTTTATTTCGGCTCACTGTCATGCTCTCTCCTAACATTTTATCTCCCTCTGGAGGTGTAAGTCCCCGTGGGAGTTTGGACACTTCGCTTAACCATGTTTGGATGGTGGCTCCCTCACTCGCTAAAATGTCTTGGTAGTGACAACTGAAGAGGTGTAGACCCTTCTTAAGTCGGCTAGCTATTCCGATTCTCGTCATCGTGATGTGATGCTGATGCTTTATGCCTAGATGGATGCAATTATTGACGTGCTTAAGCTACTGATGTGCATGAAAATAAATAGACAATTGCTATGGATTAAATGCCCTTGGATCACCATTTATTTGAAAATATGCATGCATGAGTAATGGATGATGCATGATGCACAAAAAGATACTTTGCAAGGTGAGGATACACGCCTTTTGTTCATTGGTAGTTTCTTCGGATAATATGTGTTGCTAGGCTCAGATAGCTCGACGCTGTCCATGTCTTTGAGAATTGCTGTGCCTCCGGGATAGACTTGCTTGATGATGTAGGGACCATGCGAGGTTAGGTCGGAATTCATCTCGACCGTCCGGGAGATGTATGGTCCGTAAGATTGGATTGCCTGATGTAAATTTGGTCCCTCTGGAGCATTGTCGTGAGGCTGGGATTCAAGTGTCTCGCCATCTTCCAAGTCATCATCCTTTTCTTCATAAGCGATGAGCTTTGACAGGACTTCTTCTTTGAAGGTTGGATTGGCAACGTCGAAGGAGAGCATGTACTATGATTCTTGTGCCAAATGGTTCCTTATTGGTGACACTGGCTTTGCTGAATGACCTTTGGCTCTTGGACCGTGAGATTTGCTGACTGACCGAGTTGATTTGTTGCTTCGACTTCCGGTGCTTTTTGATGTACAAAGAAGTGATACTGGCTGGCAACTACCCTGCTGCTGGCTGATGGGAACGATGCCGCCTGGCCTTCCTCTTAAGCTTAACTCAAGGTCCTTTCCTTTGACTGATAACTACTTTTGAGATGGTAGTTTTAGGTCACTGACTTGCTCATTGACTGAATTGCTCTGCCTCTAGCTTATCTAGACTGTGTGACTGATGTAACTACTGTCCAAGGCTTGGTGGGATTGTACTTATGGCTTTGTTGGCACGACAATTTTCTAGGGCTATCACTACGAGGGTCGTTGTCGAAACGACTTCCGACAACTGAGGCTATGGTTACGCCATGTGACATCGACTCTATTCAACCATAGCTTGACTCTAATTGGGATCAAGTACCCCTGCATTGACAAAGTTAATGGGGTCCAATAGAATAAAAATCTGATTGTATCTCTTGGTGCGTGACTATCCGTCTTCGTGCAGCTATTGCTTGTAGCTTGATCCTTTGAGCTCTCACTTTTCTTCTGCCTGGATGGGCTCGGAGATTCCTTAACCGTGTCGCACGAGTGGTGTCCCCTTCTTATATCCCCATTTGCGACAAAAGTTTTCGATCATCCGAAGGGGGTTGCTACGAACGGTCAGGTAACTGACACGCTCGAGGGACGAAATGAAACTGACTGGCTCGAGGGGGTCTAGATAGACAGGATATTGGATAAGAAGCTGAACAAGAGGCTAAATAAGATGTTGGAATAGAGACTAGACAAGAAACGGGACAATATGCTGAATGGGAGGTTGGACGGGGTTCTAGAAAAGAGATTGGACAGTAGATGGGATAGGATTCTGGTTAAAAGATGGGACAAGAATCTAGGTAATGGTCGGACTGGCACTACTAGAATTATGTGATTTAGCGAGGACATCTTGCGAGGACATAGCGAGGACATGTCCTCTCATAATCATAGCTATGATTTAACGAGGACATGTCCTCGAAAAATCCTCACTAAACAACATTAAAATTTTCATGCAAGGATCTTATTCCCTCTCTTCCTCGATTCTTTTCCCACTCCTCCCAAATCTCCACGGCTTCCTCCTAAATCGACGAAACCCAGACCCTTCCTCTCTTCATCGTCTTCTTCTTCTTCTTCCTCAAATCCCAATCTTCTTTGCCATTAACTCCTCCTCTACTCCTCCTCTGCTCCTCCCATGGCAGTCTTGCCTAAGCAATGGTAGTCATCCTTCGCTCAACGACCACCAACACTGACAGCAACAACTCCTTTCTAGGGTTCCCTGTCAGGCAAGCCTTCTCCTTCTTCTTCCAAGAGACGGGCGCAGCAGGCCGAGGAGACCTACCAGCTTCATCTCACCCTGGCCCTGCACCTTTGTTCCTATGCCACCTGCGTCGATGATCCCTATTTCCTAGATTCTGGAGGAGGGGAAGAAACAGGAGATCAGCATTTTAGATTGACAAGATGTCTTATTTTAGATCTGCGTCCGATCGTGAAGTACATGATCTTGTCTCTGTTCACCGATCGATTTCTCCACGCTCTTGGCAGGTGTTGTTTTTCATCCTTCCTTGCTTTTCCTCCTTCGGATGAATGATCATCTTCAAACTTCCCCTTTGGAGTGTAGATCGTACGAGCAATGGGCGGCACATTTGAATATAGCTCGATTATTGGTCATTGTTGCTTTATGTATCGGGTGTTGTTGGCTTTTCTTGAGTACTTGAAGTTTATTTCTTTGGTTAGTAATTGATTAGTTAATGAGACGAGCTACGTTATCCTTGTTTCTGGAACTAATATGAACCCTCTGCATATTCTAACATATCTGATGATTTCGTAACCTGGATTTGATTTGAAGTGTACATGTGTGATTACCATACCGACATGGCTGTGCCTGACTTTAATTGCTGTGCCGAGTCCCTTAGGTTCTTTCATTTTATTGTAAACGCAATGTATGCTTCTGGAGTGTAAATTGG
>JAMKQA010248114.1:0-19047 GCA_024699735.1 Posidonia australis
TCTAGAGTATAGGTGCATGATGTGTAGGGGTGTGTCCTAATGCTCAGAAATATCACTCGTGTGCCGGGCCAAGAGTTGATGCAAGAATATTGCATAATGAGATCAGAGATCTAATATCTTGAGCGATTTATCATCCTTGCTTACTATATGCCTAAATGCGAGCTAAGATGCAGGAAAACTACTGAAAACAGAGGTGTGCCTTCCTAATGCATCAAGGAAGAAAATCAGATGAAAACCAAGAATCAAATCGGGTCACGAAAGCAAGCAAAACATATGAAAAACATGCTATGTGCTACTGAAAATAGGCCACTGCGCCTGTTTGGTGCGCCAGACTGGTGCGTCAGTCTGGAGCGCCACCTATGTGTGTCTAGGTGGGCCAGTAATGTATGCAGAAGCAAAACAAAAAGCCATGTGAAGCAAAGCATCAGAGGATGCACTCTGGAAAAGCATGCAACAAAAATCATTCGGGAGAAACTTGGAAAACATGCCTTGAAAGAGTTAAAAATGCAAATGCAATGCAATGACCTTGAGCTCAAGGGCCAGAAGCCTCACACAAGATCTCATCTACTTGAACTAGATGCAGAAAGCAATGATTCAGCCAAGCCTCTGGATCATGGACTGATACACATGATTCTCACATGGGAGTAAGGTGCAATCAGTCTACCAGATTCAGCCTGGAGTTGAATAACAAAATAGAGAAAACAAATGGAAAACAATCTGATCGAAAGCTGAAAACATGCAGGTGGCATCTTGGCAAACCAGAGAATCAATCAAAAAGAAACATGCTTAAATTTCTACGATAAAGCCATGCAGGTATGGATGCTAAATGCAAGTGCACTGATCTATGGCCAGTCTGGCGTGCCTGCTGTGTGCGCCAGATTGGTGCGCGGGTTGGGTGCGACTGGGATGTGCGCCCTAGGGAGTCTGGATCAGACTGTGACCTGATCCAGAACCCGCTCAGCAGAGATACAAAGAGGATTTATGCAAGTGCTAAAAGGATTATGCCATGATAAAAACTGGAAACATGCTGCGAGTGCATAGGGTCAAGAATCATCATGAAAACAAAGCATTTGAAGCCAAAGCAAGTTGATGGGTTCATGCATGAAACTGTTTGAAATGCTTAAGAGCAAGCAATGATCTGGATAAAACGAATCAAAACATGTGTAAATGATGATCATACGCATGCTTCTACGTGCAAGGGCATACATGGTGCATGGCAAAATATTATATGCAAGGAAACAATAGCTCATGTAGATTTCATGTTAGAAATGTAAACATAGATTAGCATGGAGATTATTGGCATAGAATGCGAGCATGTTATCGTAAAAACTTCAAAAACATGGAACACAACAAATCATACGTAAGATTTCAAGCATGCTTTATTCAGTTCTGAAATGGCATTTAGACAGTAAAGAGGAGGTAGAAAGCCTACCTCACGAAGTGTTCCTTCTTGCAATATCAGAGATAAGAAGATCCTTGTTGCTTTGGAAGGCTCTAGGATGCAAGGGGGTGCTCCAAGCAATGAAAATAAGCTGCTGGACTGGTGGAGAGACTCGCGCAGAGGTCGGGCTTTAGAGCAGAAAGTGGCTGGTTGCAAAGTTTCTACTCAGGATTCTCAGCTCTCAGGATTTTTTCCTCCTCTCCCGTGGCTAGCTATGGGGGTCCTTTTATAGGGAATTCTCAGGGGTAACTTACGGGAATACGGAGAGCCTCGCAGACGAAGAGCCTGGAAGATTCCATAGCATATTCACTGCTGGAGGTAACAACCAAGGAAGGTGGAAAGCCAACAGTCGCAGCCTGCACAGCGTTGTGCGCCAGGGATGTGCGCTGGATAAGTGCGCCACCTACGTGTGCTAGGGAAGTGTGCTAGGTTGGTGTGCTAGGTTGGTGTGCTAGCTACATGTGCTAGGTTGGTGCTCTCCCCTATTGGTCTGGTTTCTCGATTGGGCTGCAAGCCTGCTATGGGTTTAGGGATTGGTTCAAGGATTAGCCATATCCAAAGCAACAATTGGAGTCTCATCAATGAGTCACCTCAAAATCGGGGTGTCTACAGCTACGTTACTGACAAGTAGAGCAACAGAGGACGCCGTGGTGTTAGATGAACTATGACTGGTGGTGTTACCAAGAGCTTCTTGATTTTGTCAAATGCTTCCTGGCACTCTTCACTCTAGCGGATCTGCACGTTCTTCCTCAAGAGCTTGAAGATCGGCTCACGAATTGGTGTTAATTGGGCAATGAACAGGCTGATATACTGCAACCGCCTCAGCAACCCTCGGACTTCTTTTTCTGTTGTAGGAGAAGCCATCTCGATGATGGCTTTAGCCTTGCTTAGATCTACCACTATCCCTCTTTGGCTAATGATGTAACCCAGCAGCTTGCCTGCTGACACACCAAATACACACTTGTTGGGGTTCAACCACAGCTTATATTTTTGCAAGCGATTGAAAAGCTTCCTCAAAGTGCTCTTCAGGCTCCTTTGACTTGGCGATCATATCATCTACATAGACCTCGATGTCTTGGTGCATAAGATCGTGGAATAATGCGGTCATCGCTCTTTGATATGTGGCCCTAGCATTCTTGAGCCCAAATGGCATAACTCTGTAGTAGAACACTCGCTATGGGGTAATAAAGGATGTTTTCTCCATATCCTCTTCTGCCATTCGGATTTGATTGTAACCTGAGAATCCATCCTTGAATGACAACATTTTGTGTCCTGTAGTATTGTCCACCAACATGTCAATGTGTGGGAGTGGGAAATCATCCTTTGGGCTTGCTTTGTTTAGGTCCCTGTGATCAAATACACACTTGTTGGGGTTCAACCACAGCTTATATTTTTGCAAGCGATTGGAAAGCTTCCTCAAACAAGCAATGTGCTCTTCAGGCTCCTTTGACTTGGCGATCATATCATCTACATAGACCTCGATGTCTTGGTGCATAAGATCGTGCAATAATGCTGTCATCGCTCTTTGATATGTGGCCCCGGCATTCTTGAGCCCAAATGGCATAACTCTATAGTAGAACACTCCCTATGGGGTAATAAAGGACGTTTTCTCCATATCCGCTTCTGCCATTCGGATTGGATTGTAACCTGAGAATCCATCCTTGAATGACAACATTTTGTGTCCTGTAGTATTGTCCACCAACACGTCAATGTGTGGGAGTGGGAAATCATCCTTTGGGCTTGCTTTGTTTAGGTCCCTGTGATCAAATCAGACCCGACCATCCTTCCTAGGTACTGGGACCACATTTGCTAACCATTTTGGGTAGAGGACGACCTTCTAAAAATTAACTGTGTGCTATTTCATTATTTCCTCTTTCAATTTCAACAGCCATTACGGTTGCCATCTAAGCAATTTCTGTTTAACTGGCTTGACTTCAGGTTTAAGCAGTAATGTGTGCACCACTACCTCAATGTCTAGCCCAACCATGTCATCGTTACTCCAGGTGAAGATATCTGCATATTCTTGGAGGAGCTCAACAAGTTTTACTCAGGCCTGTGCTGTGAGTCTGGCGCTTATTCGCACTTCTTTGACATCTTCATCGGTGCCAATGTTTATAGTCTCACTTCTTCTACATGTAAGTTCCAGCCTTCTGGATCATCGTCATAAGGCTGGAATTCTAGTGCATCATGACTTTCCTCTTCTCTTTCTGCATCATCTTCTTCTCCACATGCAATAAGCTTGGGAAGGACTTCTTGCTGGAATGATGGATCTGTGTCTTCAAAGGTGCACATTTTCTCAGCATTCTGCCCTTGATGATGCTTTAGAATGGTTACTATAACCCAGGTTTTCTTGTATGTACCTCTGATGATCTCAGACTCTACTACTTCCGAACTTCTAGAAGTATTTGGCTGTTCTACTTCTTTCACTACCTCATTATGTAGAAAAATGTTTTCATTTTTATGATTTTTTTGTACAGCATGTGTGACAAGTGGGCAGTTGTCCTCTGACTGACTAATGTGAGTGCTACCGCCCGCATTCCCTCTTGAGCTTAAGGATCTTCTTTTTTTTTTGGACCCCACCGCTCAAGTGGGGCCAGGACTGATAATACCACCTAGACCTACCTCCCGACTGATAGGAGATAAACTCCTCTGGTCTAGCATTTAGTGATCTATTCTCCTCCAGGGTCATAATAGCAGACTAACCCTGTGTAATTGTCTATTCTGCAGTGTATTCTGTCATTATTTCTTTCCCTTTTTTGCACTTGAGTTCACTTTGTGCATCCTCTGCCAGTACCGCCAACTGCTCTTGAAAGAGGACTTCCAAGTCACTGAGCGTGCTGTCAACATGTGCTACTACAGCATCACCCTCCTCTTCATCAGAAGAGAAATCCACATAGTAGGCACTGGTAGTTTCTAATACCACAGGCCATGATTCTGACTGTCCCAACGGTAATCCCTTCATAGTTGACTGATATACTGATGTTGCTTCTGCTGGGGCTGCCTCTACCTATTTCAAGATTGCAGCTGGACTTGTAGAAAGTCCTTCAACTGACTTCGAAGGTGGAAATGCCAGCATAGCTGTCCCCGGTGGCATGAGCGATGTCGAATCCACTCTGGAGTCCACAATTTCATCCTCAGAGTGATAATCTTGCACACATATCCATTCTGACCCATTGACTGGTTTATCCTGCTCAGGCTCTGTAAGCATAAAACTCTAATTGGGATCTAGTAATCCTGCACTAACAAAAGTAGTTAAATATCGTGGAATAACAAGCATTTGGAACTTACGATGTCTCGAGTATCCGTCTTGTCATTTCCACTCATATCCCAATCCTTCAAACTGTCGTCTTTTCACTGTGGCAATTGGTTCAGCAATTCCTTGGCCATTCCGCTCAAGAGGTGCTCCTTTCTCATACCCCCACCTCTGACATAGATTCTCGACCATCAATAAAGGATTGCCAAAAGGCTGGCGTGCTCAAGAATCGGAATGAAATTGACCAATTCAAATCAGTCGACACGGTAAAGCACATAAGAAGGCTTAAGGTCAATATGGACAGTATGGAGCGATACTGAATAGACTGCCTCATCCTTCTCCTTTTCAAGGTTTTTTGCCATCACAATGACAATGTCGTTGTTCCAGCGGAACTTAATCATTCGGTGATAGGTTAAGGTGATAACCTGATGCTTGTGGAGCCAAGGGTGCCCAAGCAGAGGATTGAAGGATGGTTCGAGGTCGACCACATAGCACTCGACCTCAAAACAAGCACGACCAATGATTAAGGGAATGATCAAAATTCCTAGAGTATCATGGTGCGTGTTATCGAACGCCGTCATTCCGTTCACAGCTAGAGTAATGTCTTCGGATTTAAAGTCGACCTGGCTTGTAGTTCACAAAGAATAGACATTTAAATTGGCGCCATTATTCACCAAAGTCAGAGGAATGCGGAAATTTTGGTATTGCATCATGATGAATAGGGGTTAATTATGATTAGTCCCTGTTGGGAGAAACTTTGAGCTAGAGAATGAAATGACCTACGGCACGACTATCATCCCTACCATGCTTTCCAAGGCAGATGGTTGTATTGTTGGGGAAACATGAATGGCCTGGAAAACTTGGAGAAATGCCTCTCGGTGTTCAGCCAAAGTATGGATTAGGTCCCAGATGGAGATGTCTACTTTGACATTCTTTAATTGGGCCATGATGTCAGTTACAGGCGGGTTAGTCTTGACAGTGGTGGGGTTAGCTCTTAGGATTGTCTCTTCAGGGATTTGATTGGGGATCTGGTTTTTTGGTTGGAAAGACGAAGTTGTGGGATGGCTAGGTTTGTTTGCCAGAATCAGGGCCTTGTATACCCGTCCTGACTACGTTACCTCAGCACACATTTCTGTGGTATAGGTATAAGGCATGTGGTGAGTATCCTGTGTCAAGTTGATGACCACAAGAGCATGGACCTTCAATTCCACTAGGACCGAAATTGGTGGAGTAGGTTTTGGTGCTTGGTGGGTCAGGTGAAGCCTTGGTTTGGCTAACAAACTGATTGTTAATGGGGTTGATGGCATAGTAGGTTTTGCAGCCGTGCGCCTCAGTCTAGTAGCAGTTGGATCATATTGATTGCTGAACTAGAAGCTTCAATGAAAGACTGACTAAGCTGATAGGGGAACGGATCTGAGACATCATGGATGAGAAGAGAAGGATCAAAAGGTGTAGCCTCATCAGATGAAAGGAAATGGACTCCTGAAGTTCTGGCTGCGTGCTCAAGCAAGGGCTGGTTGACTATGTTGCTATGTGTGGATGCAGAGGAATGAGGTGCCTGTGCAGTGGGCGCGGACTCTACCTCCTGTGTGTTAATACTAATAACCTTCTGATCAATCAAATCCTGAATTGCATTCCAGAGTGTATAGAAGTTATTCGTAGAGTGCCCTGCGGCTATATGGTAATTGCAATATAAATCCGCTTTAAACCACGGCGAAAGTGAATTCGGTGGTGGGCGAATTTCTAGAAGCCTCAAGAGCGACGCCACCTTAGGAAACACGACACTTAGAGGCTCAACTAGAGGAATGTAACCTCTCTCGGGTCGTGGAGGTCATCATGGTCCTGGGTAGCGCCCTTGCCTTGACGGTGTGGGTTAGTAGACTGGCTCAACGGTGGTGGTGATTCGAGATGTGCGTGGTGCCCTAGGTGCAGGAGAGTAGACCACCTGACCTTGACCTGGCTAGTTCACCACACTGACTGGCATAACGTGAGCTCCAACATATGCCACAGCATTCTTGGCAGAATCCTTCTTCTGTGCATACCTAGTGTTGGATCCGCTGTTGCCACCATTCTTGTTGCTAGTTCCGCCTGAAGCCATGATATGCTTTGCAAATGTTGCAATTGCAGGATAGGTTCTGCTATTCAGTGAGCTCTCGACATGGGTGCTAGCTTTGATTAAGGATGCAAAGGTGGAAATTGGCCGAATGCTCAGCAGAGCCCTTATGGCTAGCTGTGCTCCTCGGATTATTGTCTCGATGGACTCTTCGTCAGAAGGTCTATTGCGAACCTGTGAAGCGAGGGCTCGCCAGCGTCTGACGTACTCCTCCAACAGCTCGTGGGGCTTCCGCCTTGTGGCGATTATGTCCTCGCACTTTGGGACCATGTCGAGATTGAAGGAATACTACTCCAGAAAAGCTTGGCTTAAATCATTCCAGGTCTTTATAGTGGCCATATCCAGAGATGTGAACCATTTCAAAGCTAGACCTGTGAGGCTTTTCTGAAAGAGGCGAATAAGAAGTCTCTCGTCAACCTGTAATTGATCGAGATCGCCGCAGTATGCCCTAAGGTGTGATATTGGGCAGCCTTTCCCATTATACTTTTGAAATTCCAGGAAATGGAAATTCAGAGGGAGTATAGCCTTTGGGAAATAGCAGAGCTCCCAGAAAGTTTAAGATTGGCGGTCCCCTTCCTACATATGGGGTTACTACTGACATTGATTGTGCAACTAGGGTGGGTCTCGCATACGTTGTATCTATGGCACCCGTGTGCTCCTCCAGATCTATCATCTCGCAACCTAGTGCCATGGCATGATGACCTGCATACCTGTGCATGTGTGTTGTCTGTGGTGGTGTGCATGCTGAAGACTGTTATTGATGAAAGGGTACAAGAATGTTATGCTGTGCTGGGTGTGGTGTTGTGTGTGGAAGTAACAACTATTGAACCGGTACGGTCAAGTTCTCAGGCCGTTCTACTCCTATTAGCCCAAAAGGTGAACTACCAGTAGATGTAGGAATATGCTGTGCATGCTGTGGTAGTGATACTATCAGTAGAGTAGCAGCGCCTATCGCCGAGACAACGAGAAGCTATGGCGACGACTGCGGTGTTGGTGTGACTGGTGCAACGTGAAGAGCATTAGTAGGCAGAGCGAGGTCCTCAGGAATAGGACAAATAGGCACAGGCAGAGTAGGATCCAAAGAGAAAGCCATGGTTTACAGCTTCTGTGCAAGGGCCAAAAGCTGTTGAGACTGCATAGTTACAGAAGCATCAGTAACAGTACGGAGGGCCAGAAGAGCAAGCGAAAGGGATGTCACTGGGGGCTGGAAGTTCAAGGATGCTGTGGGTTGAATTCCTACTGACAAAGCAATCACAAGCAGCTGTGTGTCAAGCGGAGTAGGGTCAACTGTAGGACAGGACATCATCATATCAGATGCCTTTGTGGTGGTGATGGTAACTGCCTCGGCCACGAGCTCTAGACCAATATGGGTCTACCAGTGTCCTAAAATCAGAGGACAGGGAACTCCACGCGCCTAGAAGTGGTTGTCATGGAGTGTAGGTGGAGTAATTGATGTCAAAGTAAAATAAGAAGGAGGGGCTGAAACAAGAATCCCTTCGGGGAAACCAGTGCAAATGTCTCAGAAGCTCGCTAGGCCATAACGGACCGCGAACTGATAAGGATGGGGTTGCGATTGCAAACTTGAGGACGATACCCATGAGGAGCTATCGTCGGAAGTGACGAATAGATCGAAGAAAGATGGTTGAGAATGATGCCTCAACACTGAGGTCAAAGAAAGGAACTCCTAGGCTCAGACCTAGGTACTCGCACACAGAACCCTATACCTGACAAATGACAAAACCTAAGGGGTTAGTGAAGAAGAGAAGACAAAACAATAAAAGACATAAATGAGCATTGCAATTGTTAGTTAGGGTGGCATGAATGGCACACATGCACATGAACGCTACTAACATGCTCTCTGTTACCATGCATGTCCCACATGGGGTCGACCATATAGGATGCACTCATGGGTTTGGGTTTTGACTCTAGTCAAAAAAGTAAGGTTCCCATTCTAAATCCTAGGTGGGGAGCAGGTAGTGAACGGGTGGAGCTTTGGTGGCCTCATCTCCTGTAGTAGCATGGAGTTGTACCCTCTACTAGCATCGACATGACCTTGGATAGGGGGACAAACTAGCAACACGCCCTACGCCAAAGCTATAGAACGGGCTACTAGAATTGTCCTTCGCAAACTGTGGGTGGACTCAGAGGAGAAGATGCATGCCCTATATGATCAATCATGTGATATGCTTTCATGTCTTTTGCTTGCGTTTTATTAAACCATAGGGAATCATGAGCATTTGTCTCTAGTTATGCCTTATTATTTGTTTATAAGAGTCTGTGTGTTTTTATTTAACTAGATAGGGAGGCAAAACATGTCTCTACTCTCATAATCATGGCAAATACAAAAAGGGGAAGAAAACACACAATTATGGCGTTTAACAGTCAATCAATCTAGCAAAAGGAATGAATATGGCATGTGCTGGTGTAGTGCTCACAAGTAGTGAAGCAAAGCAAGTATCAACAAAGAAAGCATGAATTAGGTCATGTGCATGTGCGGTGGCATGGCAATGGTGTAAAACGGCACAAAAAAGGCATGTTAAGTCAAATATGTATAAGTGAATAGAACAAGCAAACAAGCACAAAGTATATGGACCAAAGACAAGTAAGAAAACCAAAACGAAAGCTAGAATCTGGTTATCCCCAGCGTAGTCGCCAGTTCCTGTGACCATGCCGGTAGAACCCTGCACAGCTCTCCTATGGTGTGTGGAAGCACACGAGGAGTCCCGATATGGTGACAGTGAAGATGATGAATCCTGAGAAGAAGACTAGGCTCGGAAAAAGGCCAGAGGAAACCCAAAAACAAAAGAAAAAATCCAAAAGAAACCTAGGCGAGGAAAACATATGCATGCTCTGTACCTAATGGATATGGTGCATAAATCAATGCAGGCCAGAGAAAGGGTAAGGATTCTTGTTATGCATGGGGAAGGGGTTAGGCACCCCCATGCGCCCGAAGAAATCAGTTTATTGGGTGTATGCTTGTCTACTCTGAATGCACATGCTTAAAATGACTATGAAGAACATGCCAAATCAAAGAGAAGAAAAGAATAAAAGGAAAAAAATGATAATCCAAGGGACAATGTAGGCATTGAAAATGCTGCTTTACTATATGCCTGTAAGCGGCGAGGAAAATTGTGAAAACCAAGAATACTCAGAAAGCGTCACGTAAATCAGCAGAAACTCGAAGAAATTAGAGAAAATCAAATCGAGGAAAATAATCTCCATTCAGGTCAATGTCGATATTGTCAAGCCTGTTAATGTACGCCCTCGGGCGATGGAAAACCAAATCAAATCAAAATTGTGAAAGTCAGAAGAAATCCGGGAAACGATGGGAGAAACAAGTTTGAAATGAGTTAGAAATGCATGCATGATGCAATGAAAAAGGCATGAAAAAGTATCCATGAAAAGGGGAACAAAATGTACAAAATGCATGTGTGAGTGAAAAATGTAATTTTCAGGGGCCTTTGTGCAAAATTCACAAATTCTAAATGAAGACTGAAGATTCTAAGGCCAAATCATCAAAAATACATAGGAAAACACATTTTATGTAATTTTGAAGAAATTAAGGGTCAAATATGCAAAATTGTGCATTTTTGGTCAAATTCAAGATTCCTCGGGTTCAATATGCAATTTTGCAAGTGAAACATGTATTTGATGCAATTCTGATGTAATTCAACGTTGAATGTGTAAGAAAAAGAGTTTGTGCTTGAAAACAGGATGTTTGAGGGACTATTGTGCAATTTCTCCCTAGAAAATATGTATTCAATGTGAAATCAGTGAAGTTCTAGGTCTAAAATGCAATTTTGAACACATCTGAGCAAATATTTCAATTCTCAAGGTTTAACTTGCAATTTTGACAGAAAAACATGCATTTAGAATAGTTTTAGTAAAGCTCGAGGTTTCTTATGCAAAAATGCTGGACTTAAATGTATGAAAAGAAACTCAGAGGGCTTATACCAAATTTTAAAGCATGGAAAACATTACTAAGAAAGCTCAAGGGTCACATTGCAATATTTCAGAACAAATACTATTAAAATGATTAAAAATTCTATGCAGGGGCCTAAATGTAAGAAGAAATGACCTATTTGTAAGAAAAGAAAAGTATCAGAAATTTATTCAAAAGAAAACTTTATTTTTTTATTTTCTTTAAATAAACAAAAGAAATGGTGGCTATCGGCAATGGAACTCCACCGTTGACGACATCTTGGGATGCTCTTCTGGGGCATCGTAATGCCTGATCGTGCATCAGGCCCCATTGGAAGCAAGAGGAGAAGGAGGGGAGTAGATCCAATGGTTTCAATCCGATGCTCGATGGCTGTAGTTGGCCTCCCACCTCCCTCGCCGTCGATGCAACTTCGGCGACGATGCTGAGGAAGAAGGTAGCTCTAGAGGCTACTGCGTGGCAGTCTAGGGCTCTAGGTAGCTTGGGAACATGGAGAGGAACATTTTCTTTCCTCTAGAGGCAAGATTCAGGCCATTCCTCTCATCCTGTGGTCTTGCCTGTCGTCGATGTCGTCCTCTCTGGTGAGCTTGGCTGCTAGGGGCGATCCATAGCATGAAACAGGGCTTTGAATGCTCCAGAGTGTTGGAGGCGTGTTGTGGAATGTTTCTGGATGTCTGGAGTGACGCGACGGAGCTGGAGGTACCCGATCAAACTCTGTTGCTTATCGTCTTCCCTGGCAACAACGACGGTGCGTGATCCCAGCGAGTAGCTCCTAGAGGCTTGGCAAGGGCTTGAAACGGCACGCCAAGGGTTGGAGAAGCCAGAGGAAGACTAAAGGGAGATGATCGAGCACTTTGGGGCAGGAATCAACCACTGGATTTGTGCCTCCACCTATGTCGCTGGAGAATAGCTCCAGTGACGCTTGAAACCCTGATTTTAGCCAGGGAAACCCTCTGGCACTACCGGAATCGACTGGGGAAGGAAGAGGGATATCCAAGAAACTATTTTGGAAGAAAATTGAGCTCTGTGGAGGGCATACCTGCGAGGACAGAGGTGTTGGTCACTGAAGGTCGCCGGAGCTTGCTTGAAACTAGGATTTTTCTCCTCCCCGAGCTTCCTCCTTGCTATTGGACCTCTTTGGTTGCTCTAGTTGAGAGAAAATAACTTGGTGGCTCTCCTTTTGGATTTTTCCATGTTTTTTCTCTCTCCTTTCCCTCATTTTTCTCCATGCCAATTAAGGGGGGTATTTATAGGCTTGCAATGGCTACGGTTGTTAGAGTAGTTGGTTATGGTTAGTTAGAGGTTGTTGGTGTTTGTTTCAAGTTGTTATCGGTTGTTATGATGAAGTGGGAAGTGGTTAGATGTTGTTTATGTGGCTAGAGGTTGTTATGGTGAAGGTGGGAATTGGTTATGTTTGTTTGAGTGGTTAGAGGTTGTTATAGGTTGTTATGGTGAAGGTGGGAATTGATTATAGGTTGTTATGGTGAAGGTGGGAATTGGTTACAGGTTGTTAGGGTTTGAAATTAGGGTTTAAGGTTTCGTTTAGGGTTTAAAATTAGGGTTTAGCGTTTGACTTATGGTTTAATTATGGTTTTGATTAGTTTTGGATTTGGGATTTGATTTCGGTGGATTTTAGGACTGTGAGTTAATTTTCGGGTTTAATGCTAGTTTTATGGTTTAGTTTAGTGTTTGGGTTTGACTTAAGTTAGTTTGAGGGTTTTTTTTGGGTTTTTAGTTAATGTTAGGATTTTGACGAGGGTTTTGGATTAACTTTGGATTTTGAATTTTACTTAAGTGGATTTTAGGAATGTGAGTTAATTTTAGGGTTTTGTGCTAGTTTTAGGGTTTAAGGTCCCATTGCAAGCATATGGGGTGTCTACACTATGTTTCTGTACTAGTTGGGGCAAAACTCATTCTGTCCTGTTGGGACTCGTTCAAGGCGAACAAGTGCCATTTATATCCTTTCCTAGACCAGGCGATGTCTAGATGATCCCATCATAGGTTCGCCCCATATGGACGAATCTTGGTGCCACTGACTTTATACTCATCGGGTTGATACCCCTAACTATCCGGTAATGAGTCCGTCAACTCATCATCAGGCTGATAGCCCCAACTATCTAGTGATGAGTCCGTCAACTCACCATTGGGCTGATAACCCTAACTATCAGGTAATGAGTCTGTCAACTCATCACAGGGCTGATAATCCAAACTATCCGGTCGGTAGGTCTGTCAACTTATCATACTTTGTCCCTCAGTTTGCAAACTTGATAGTCTTACCTAGTGCCCCTTTCCTCGGTCTGATACCCCATACTATCTAGTTGACAACTGTCACATTCTCAGGAGCAGGCTGATACCCCCAAACTATCCAGTTGACATTCGTCATCAGTTTATCCCTCGGTTGGTAAGTCTGATATCTTGCCATGCATCCTCCTAGGTCGAAGGGTCCGTCATTTGCCGAGTTTCCCCCTGTTGTGCGGCAGGCTCGACAATCTCGTCCAGGCATCCCTCAGCAAGACTCAGGAAATCACTCATGCTCCCTTTCGTGAGCTGAACTACCCACTCATCATCTGCGTTGCCCCCATGCATTACCCAACATCAAGGTCATCCTTTGCATCAGCATCATGCTTGGGCCACAAGTCATGACTTTTGGTGCATCCATCGAATAAGTGGCTCATGGCCCTACAGCAAATACTACTCTTCCACGGACTCAAGTGGGATGTCTTGTCAACCGTGAGCATCGATCTCGATTCCCTCCGTCCCTTGACCTCGCTCAAGGAGGGGTATCTGTAGACACTCTGATTTTACAGTAACTTGGCAGTAGGCTCCTCTTGAAGATGCTCTGGTTGTGACCACCTAAACCATAGTTAAACCCTAAACCATCAAGCCCACTCAAGCCTAGACAAACCTACTCTGACTTAATCAAAGCAAAAACCAATAATTAATGATCAAAACAAAACAAAATTAATTTAAACACTTAAAATCAAAATTAATCAAATAAAAACCCTAATTAAAGTCCAAATTAAAAAAAATCCACTTAAAATCCAATTAACCAATGACAACCCTAATTAAAGTCAAAATCTATTTAAATCATTTAAAACCCTAATTAATTAAACCTAAAACCCAAATTAAAATCCAAAACCCCTAAATTAAACTCAAAACCATAATTAAAACACACAAAAAACCTAACTAAGCTAAAAACCCTAATCAAAACACAAAAACCATAATTAAACTCAAAATCCTAATTAATTAAAACCAAAACCCTAATTGAAGCCTAAAATCCCTAAATTAAAATCCAAAACCCTAATTAAACCAAAAATCCTAATTAATTAAACCCAAAACATTAATTAAAGCCCAAATCAAGTGAAACTCAATAAAATCCATTAAAAATTAAATCCAGTTAAAAAAGAAACTCTATTCCACGCAAAAATCAAGCAAAAACAATTAAATTAAAATCTAAATCAAACCCTTAATTAAATCAAATAGAAGCCAATTAAATCAAAATTTAAATTGAAACCCTAATTAAATCACCAAATTAAACTTAAAACTAAAACACAAAATCTAAATTAAAATAAAATATAAAAACCGAAATCTGAAACCTTTAGGTTAAAACTCTAATTAAATCACAAAGGACCCTAATTTAAATAAAAACTTAAAAATCCCTAAACCTTAATCACAGAAACCCTAATTAAAACACAAAGAAACCTAATTTAAAAACCAACTAAACACCAAATTAGAAATTAAATTAAAACCACAAAACCCAATTAAAAAATTTAAAATCAAAACCCTAAAATTCCTAAAAAAACCCTAAAACACAGGCCCAATAACCCATTTAATCCATAAATCAGAAAACTTTATAAAAAAGGAAAATAATTCTGACAACGATTCCAACGATCCCTGGTTCGTCGACTAGATTTTCGACAGTCAATCTCGAGAACTTCAGCACTAATTGTCCTCTCGCGTGATCTCCAAACCTTCCACCTCGGTCACGCGCTCGATCCTAAGGCGTTCAGCCCTCGCAGGAGGAGAGCGACGGCATGGGAGAGCTCTGTCGGTGTTTAAAAGCCTCATCGCCGACTGACAAGATCCCTCTCTCTAAAGCCCTTCTCTGCCAGCCCTCATTCCAACGCTTCAGCCTAAAGAACCCAGACCTAGAGCCTCTCCTCGAACCATTTTTTGACACCTCCGAAAGCTCCAAGTTGTCATAGCCAAAGAGCCACCGGAGAAGCGTCGCCGTCGAGCACTATCCGGGAGACAGTGCCGTTCATCAGGTATTCCCCTTTCCCTTCTTTTTTCAAATCAAACCATGCCTCATAGGTCTAGTGAGTTTCCCTAGCTACCTAGGACGCGTTTCGACGGAGATGTGCTCTTGGTACGCCGTCGCCCCCCTCTAGCGATGGCTTCTCTGTCATCGGTGAGGTCTTAGACTCTTGGATAGAGGTGAGGCTCCCAGGGCCTCTCCTCCCTCTTCCTCCTCTTCCTCCCTGAGCCCCGTCGCTCAGGAGGGGATTCCCTTGGCCCCCTAGGCCCGAGTGCACTGCCGCTGCCTGCCAACCGACGATCCTTTGTCATAGAAGCTCGTGCCCTCTCTAGTCATGCCAGCTCTAGACCGTTGCTCTAGAGAACCTCGCCGCATCGCCATGAATCCTACCGCACCGCCATTGCGCTCAAAGTGCCGTCCGCACATCCGTCGTGCCAATTGTTGACGCAAGGGATGAGAGGGATGCTCTAGACTCCCTCGGTCCATGCCGATGCTTCCCAAAGCCTTGCCATTACTCCACAAAGCTCTCTGGGTCCTCGCCGCGCCACTCCAGACGTTGTGTCGCCACCAACATCCTCGCCGTCGTCTTCCCCATTGCCGACGGGTCACCATGCCGAAGCACGAGGTGGGGGAAGCACCTCAGACCGCTCTAGCCGAGCATGTCACACTGGAAACTCCTATCGTGCCTCCCTCTAGCTTTCTGGGCTGTTGCCCACCTTCTTCCGCCGCCGCAACGCCCCTGGCCAGTCGCCGAAGCCCCGTTAGATCCCTTGCCGGAGATCAAATGACGATGAACTTCAAAGGAGCATTTTGGGCCCAAGCCCCTTAGTTTTTGGATTTTATTCTTCGGTCCTTAGATTATTGCATTTGAGTCCTCTTTGTTTATTTTTAAGTCCCTGTAGTTTTAAAAAAAAGTTTCAATTCTTTTATTATCTCTGTAAGATTTGCATATAATCCCCTGCATATTTTGATTTTTCATCCCTAATGCATTCATACATGTTTTATCTTGCTTATGTCTCTGTTTACATATTTTCGTCACAACTAAGTCCTGATCTTTTGCATTGAGCCCCCATAGTTTATTAAAAATGAGTTTTCTTTGTGAAGTTTGCATCCTGAACCTAAGAAATTCCATAATTGCACTAATCATCATAAAAATCCAGTTTTTATCACATCTAAGCCCTGTAAATTTGCATGCAAGCCCCTGGGTTCTTGACAAACAAACCCAGAACATAGACAATTTGCATCTAGACCCTTAGATTAGTTTTAAATCCATCATTTAAGGTTTTAAATGTTTTCTCGCATATTTTTGATATTTTTCACTTATTGCATTTCATATCCTGCATTTAATCATAGATTCCCTTTAAAATCATGTTTGCATTGTAAATTGATCTTTAGTTTCATAGCTTAATCCCATTTGCACTTATGTGTGAATTTTGCACATTAGACCCTGAGTTTCCAAAAAACTACCAAGGTGCAATTTTCACACATCTCAGTGCCACATTGTCATTCGATTCATCATTTGCATACTAGGACAAAGGCCATTGAATGTGTTTTAATCATGATTTTCCCCTTTTTTCGTGAATTTTGCATTTTAGTCCTTATGCTTGTCCTTTATTGTGTCTACATCGTTCTATTGTTTTAAGACCTTGTCTTGTGCATGTTTTCTTGCCAGTAACATTTTATGGACATTTTGCACACATCTTGGCATATCTCAAACCATGAATCATCCCCATACATGCATTTATCACATCTGACCATTAAAATGACCAAATTGCCCTTGTGCCACCAATTCATGCATCTACATGTTAGTCTTTGCACTCAGTCTTGCATAATTCTTGTCCAAGTCATTCCTTAGCACCTTTTAGGCACTTATTCATGCATTTACATAGTTTTTATCACATTTGCGTATCAGTCCATCCCTTTTAAGCAAGCCTACATCTCATGTGTTTCATTCGTGGATTTTTTTCCTCACATTGTTTTCGAAGTCCTTCTCCCGACATTTGTTTTGGTCCTTTTTATTCTATGTTTTCGATTTTTCCGATTTGATTTGGATTTCATTGCCTAAGGGCATATACATACTGACTGAAAGGCCCACATTGGCCCATTTGCGGATTATTTCTCCTTCTCGATTTTCACGACTTTTACATGATTCCAATGACTTAGGTTGACCCTACTTTCTATCTATTTGACATTAGTATGGTTTTCTGAATCATTCTTTACAAAAACATCATCATTTCATGTGATTTTCTTCACATCTCATCATTTGCCTAGTTTATATGGATCACTTTGCAATATTTTCGTTCGAATTTCCATAATGTTTTTTTGTGCTTCTAATGATTTGGGTCTGTTGTATTTTTTATCCCGTTGACGCTGGTGTGATTTTCTAGGCCTTTCTTTACAAAAACATTGTCATTTTATGTGAATTTCTTCACATGTCACTGTTTACTTGTTTTATGTGGACTTCTCTGTAATTTTTCCATCTTGATTTCCACAATGCTTTCTTTGATTTTAATGACCTGAGTCGGTTGCATTCTTGACATTCTTGAGACCTATATAATTTTCTGAGCCATTCTTGCCCAGAACCTTATCCTTTCATGAGATTTTATTTGTCGTGTAGTTTTCCGTGATTGCGATATTTTTTGTGGATTTCATCGTAGTTTTCGCATACCAACTTCCACATACATCTAGTCTTGTCTTGACATTCATATTAGCATGTTTACAGCATGATCTAGGCTTAGAAAACATTCTTTTAGCCTCTAGCAAGTGAATTAGATTAGAAAGACCAAGTTTTTCGAGCGTACGGGGGTGCCTAACACCTTCCCCGTGCGTAATAAGAATCCTTACCCATCCTCTGGTTAGCAGCTATCTAGCATTCACAGTTGCATCGCACACATTCAATCTGTTGTGGTTTGTTTGTGGTTTTCCTTGTCTTTCCCTTAAAAGACTAGGTGGCGACTCCTTTCCTTTTTTGTTTTATCTTATCTTGCGCCTTCGCCATCTTGTCATGGCTGTGATCTCCTCCCTCTGGTGCGACTCCGCACTAGATCCCTGGGCGGGCATGGTCACACAAACAAAGGAAACAAAAATTAATTTTAATTTTCCCATGAAATTAGGGAACAAATTTTTTTGTTTCTAGTGCATCTATTAGTTTTTCATCGTTGCTTAGTTATTATTAAGATAGCTTGTGTGACACCATTAATGAAATAATTAAATAGCTAAAGTTCCAACAAAGGAAACAAAGAATTAACTTTAAATTTTCCATGGAAATAGGTAACCAAGCTCTATGGTGCATTATTGAGTTTTTCATCCTTGCTTAGTTAATAGGATGTGTTTGTGTGACATCATTAACAAAATATCTAAATAAAAAAAAATTATTTTTAAATTTCCACGAAAATAAAGAATGGGGTTTTGTAACATCAGGGCCTAATTATCCATTTGCATTTAATAAACCATGTATTATTTGTAATATTGTGTTCAATGGTTTATTAATGAATATTCTATTGATTCTTGGTTGTGTGTGGTTGTGGGTGGTTTTCTGTGCATCTGGTTGCAATTTGGGACCAATTCGGAGTCCGGTTGGAAGATGCACAGTTGTCTCGGTTTACGTGCCATTTCTTTCTTTTTCTTTTCTTTCCTTTTTCTTCTCCTTCACGCGAGCCCACCTTCCACCACCTTCCCCTGTCTTCTCCTTCTTCTTCCTCTTCTCCCGTGACGCAACGGACGAAAGCCCGTGCCTCCCCATCCCGTCCGACGGGATGGGTGGCCTGCATCTTGTGGTTGAGGATGGGGATAAGAGGGGGTGGCGGTGGCAGTGCGAAGGAGGTGGTATGCTGCGCAGCGGAGAAGACGGGAAGAAAAGGGGCGCTGAGAGGCGCGTGATCGCGGGAGGAGGCAGTGAGCTGAGCCATCCGGAGGTTCTGCCGGAGCTCGTGGAGGCTCGCCGAAGAGGGGTAAGGGCCGCGGGTTGCGTGAGCAAGGTACGCGACCTCCTCTCCTTTGTTGCTTCATTTTGGGTTCATGGGGGTTTTATGCATAAAAATGA
>JAMKQA010248117.1:0-12032 GCA_024699735.1 Posidonia australis
GAAGAAATCAGAATACCATCCCCTAAAGCAAGCATCCAATCCTCCACAGATGAACCTCACATGAAACCCTAGATCTGGAGAGAAGAGGGAGGAGTTCTATCTATTCAATTGGAGTCTAAAATAGGGTTACACGAATGACCAAAGAGGTTACATAATCTGTGCCTTAGCCTACTTAAATACTAGAGCACCCAAATGGTAAAATGACCAAACAACCCTGAAACAAAAACATAATTCAAGACATATTTACAACACCTAGGACCAACAAACCATCTATACTATTCTCGAGACACCTCCGATCCGGTGGTGACCCGAGTCGTTGGTTCCTTATAGCCTAGGACCAACCATCTATCCAATTCTCGAGAATCCTCTGATCCAGAGGTGATTGGAGTCGTTGCTTCCTTATAGCCTAGGACCAACCATCCATCCATTTCTCGAGACACCGCTGATCTTGACGTGATCCGAGTCGTTGGTTCCTCATAGCCTAGGAACAACCATCTATCCTTTTCTCGAGACTCCTCAGATCTGTTGGTGATCCGAGTCGTTGGTTCCATATAGCCTAGGACCAACCATCAATCCTTTTCTCGAGACTCCTCTGATCCAAAGGTGATCCGAGTCGTTGGTTCCAATAGCCTAGGACCAACCATCTATCCTATTCTCAAGACTCTCCTGATCCGGTGTTGACCTTAGTCATTGGCTCCTTATAGCCTAGTACCAACCATCTATCCTTTTCTCGAGACTCCTCTGATCCAGAGGTGATCCGAGTCGTTGGTTCCATATAGCCTAGGACAAACCATCTCTACTTTTCACGAGACTCCTCTGATATAGAGGGGATCCGAGTCGTTGGATCCATATAGCCAAGGACCAACCAACCATCTATCCGTTTCTCGAGACACCTCTGATCTAGAGGTGATCCGAGTCCTTGGTTCCTAATAGCCTAAGACCAACCTTCTATACTTTTCTCTTGACACCTCTGATCCAGAGGTGATCCTAGTCGTTGGTTCCTTATAGCCTAGGACTAACCTTCTATCCGTTTGTCGAGACTCCTTTGATCTGGTGGTGATCCGAGTCGTTGGTTTTTTATAGCCTAGGACAAACCATCTATCCTTTTCTCGAGACTCCTCTAATCTGGTGGTGATCCGAACCGTTGGTTCCTAATAGCCTAGGACAAACCATCTGTCCTTTTCTGGAGACTCCTCTGATCCGGAGGGGATCATCTATCCTTTTCTCGAGACTCCTCATATCCGGAGGAGATCCGAGTCGTTGGTTCCACATAGCCTAGGACGAACCTTCAATCCTTTTCTCGAGACTGGTCTGATCCGGAGGTGATCCGAGTCCTTGGTTCCTTATAGCCTAGGACAAACCATCTATCCGTTTCTCGAGACTCCTCGGATCCGGAGGTGATTCGAGTCGTTGGTTCCTTAAAGCCTAGGACTAACCATCAATCCTTTTCTTGAGACACCTATGATCCAAAGGTGATCCGAGTCGTTGGTTCCTTATAGCCTAGGACCAACCATCTATCCTTTTCTCGAGACTCCTCCGATCCAGTGTTGACTAGAGTCGTTGGTTCCTAATAGCCTAGGAGCAAGCATCTATCCGTTTCTCGAGACTCCTCTGATCCGGAGGTGATCCGAGTCGTTGGTTCCTTATAGCATAGGACCAACCATCTATCCTTCTCCCGAGAATCCTCTGATCCAGAGGTGATCCAAGTCATTGGTTCCTTATAGCCAAGTATCAACCAACCATCTATCCATTTCTCTAGACTCCACAGATCCGGAGGTGACCCGAGTCGTTGGTTCCTTATTTCCTAGGACCAACCATCTATCCTTTTCTCTTGACACATCCGATCCAGTGGTGATCCGAGTCCTTGGTTCCTTATAACCGAGGACCAACCATCTATCGTTTTCTCGAGACACCACTGATCCGGAGGTGATCTGAGTCGTTGATTCCTTATAGCCAAGGACCGACCATCTAACCTTTTCACAAGACTCCTCTGATACGGAGGAGATCTGTGTCGTTGGTTCCTTATAGCCTACGACAAACCATCTATCCTTTTCTCGAGACTCTCCAGATCCAGAGGGGATCTGCGATGTTGGTTCCATATAGCCTAAGACCAACCAACCATCTATCCTTTTCTCGAGACTCCTCTGATCCAGAGGTGACCCGAGTCGTTGGTTCGTTATATCCTAGGACCAACCATCTATCCTATTCTCGAGACTCCTCTAATCAGGAGGTGATCTGAGTCGTTGGTTCCTTATAGCCTACGACCAACCATCTATCCATTTCTCGAGACTCCTAAAATCTAGAGGTGATCCGAGTCGTTGGTTCCATATAGCCTAGGACCAACCATCTATCCATTTCTCGAGAATCCTCTGATCTAGAGGTGATCCGAGTCGTTGCTTCCTTATAGCCTAGGACCAACCATTCATCCATTTCTCGAGACAGCTCAGATCCGGACGTGATCCGAGTCGTTTGTTCCTCATAGCCTAGGACCAACCATCTATCCATTTCTCGAGACTCCTCTGATCCAGTGGTGATCCGAGCCGTTGGTTCCTTATAGCCTAGGACCAACCGTCCATCCTTTTCTCGAGACTCCTCTGATCCGAAGGTGATCCGAGTCGTGGGTTCCTAATAGCCTAGGACCAACCATCTATCCTATTCTTGAGACACCTCCGATCCGAAGTTGACCCGAGTCACTGGATCCTTATAGCCTAGGACCAACCATCTATCCTATTCTCGAGACTCCTCTAATCCAGAGGTGATCCGAGTCGTTGGTTCCTTATAGCCTAGGACAAACCATCTATTCTTTTCACGAGACTCCTCTAATCCAGAGGGGATCCGAGTCGTTGGTTCCATATAGCCATGGACCAACCAACCATCTATCCTTTTCTCGAGACTCCTGGGATCCGAAGTTGTCCCGAGTCGTTGATTCCTTATAGCCTAGGACCAACCATCTATCCTTATCTCGAGACACCTCTGATCCAGTGGTGATTCGAGTCCTTGGTTCCTTATAGCCTAGGACCAACCATCTATAATTTTCTTGAGACACCTTTGATCCGTAGGTGATCCAAGTCGTTGGTTCCTTATAGCCTAGGAATAACCTTCTATCCTTTTCTCGAGACTCCTTTGATCCGGAGTTGATCCGAGTCATTGGTTCCTTACAGCCTACGACAAACCATCTATCCTTTTCTCGAGACTCCTATAATCCGGAGGTGATCCGAGTCATTGGTTCCTTATAGCCTAGGACCAACCATCTATCCTATTCTCGAGACTCCTCTGAACCGGTGTTGACTCGAGTTGTTGGTTCCTTATTGCCTAGGACCAACCATCTATCCTTTTCTCGATACTCCTCTGATCCAGAGGTGATCCGAGTCGTTGGTTCCTTATAGCATAGGACCAACCATCTATCCTTCTCTAGAGACTCCTCTGATCCTGAGGTGATCCGAGTCATTGGTTCCTTATAGCCTAGTACCAACCAACCATCTATCCATTTCTCGAGACTCCACAGATCCGGAGGTGACCCGGGTCGTTGGTTCCTTATAGCCTAAGACCCAGCATCTATCCTTTTTTCGAGACACATCCGATGCTGTGGTGATCTGAGTCCTTGGTTCCTTATAACCTAGGACCAAACATCTATCCTTTTCACGAGACACCTCTGATCCGGAGGTGATCCGAGTCGTTGGTTCCATATAGCCTAGGACTAACCAACTATCCTTTTCTCGAGACTCCTTTGATGTGGAGGTGATCCGAGTCGTTGGTTCCATATAGCCTAGGACCAACCATCTGTCCTTTTCTCGAGACTCCTCTGATCCGGAAGAGATCAGTGTCGTTGGTTCCATATAGCCTAGGACCAACCAACCATCTATCCTTTTCTCGTGACTCCTCTGATCCAGAGGCGACCTGAGTCGTTAGTTCCTAGTAGCCTAGCTCCAACCATCCATCTATCCTTTTCTCAAGACTCCCCTGAGCCGGAGGGGATCCGCGATGTTGGTTCCATATAGCCTAGGACCAACCAACCATTTATTCTTTTCTCGAGACTCCTCTAATCCAGAGGTGATCGGAGTCGTTGCTTCCTTATAGCGTAGGACCAACCATCTATCCTTTTCTCGAGACTCCTCTAATCTGGAGTTGATCCGAGTCGTTGGTTCTTTATAGCCAAGGACCAACCGTATTTTTTTTTCTCGAGACTCCACTAATCTGGAGGTGATCCGTGTCGTTGGTTCCTTATAACCTAGGACAAACCATCTGTCCTTTTCTCGAGACTCCCCGGATCCAGAGGGGATCCGAGATGTTGGTTCCATAAAGCCTAGGACCAACCAACCATCTATCCTTCTCTTGAGACTCCTCTGATCCGGAGGTGACCCGAGTCGTTGGTTCTATATAGCCTAGGACCAACCATCAATCCTTTTCTCGAGACTCCTCTGATCCAGAGGTGATCTAAGTCGTTGGCTCCATATATCCTTGGACCAACCATCTATCCTTTTCTTGGGACTCCTCTGATCCGGAGGTGATCCGAGTCGTTGGTTCCACATAGCCATGGACGAACCATCCATCCGTTTCTCGAGACTCCTCTGATACTGAGGTGATCCGAGACGTTGGTTCCTTATAGCCTAGGACCAACAAACCATCTATAATTTTCTCGAGAATCCTCTGATCCAGTGGTGATCCGAGTCGTTGGTTCATTATAGCGTAGTTCCTACCATCTATCCTTTTCTCGAGACTCCTCAGATCCTGCGGTGATCCGAGTCGTTGCTTCCTTATAGCCTAGGACCAACCATCCATCCTTTTCTCGAGACACCTCTGATCTGAACGTGATCCGGGTCGTTGGTTCCTCATAGCCTAGGACCAACAATCTATCCGTTTCTCGAGACTCCTCTGGTCTGGTGGTGATCCGGGTCGTTCATTCCATATAGCCTAGGACCAACCATCAATCCGTTTCTTGAAACACCTCCGATTCGAAGGTGATCCGAGTCGTTGGTTCCATATATCCTAGGACCAACCATCAATCCTTTTCTAGAGACTCCTCTGATCCGAAGGTGATCCGAGTAGTTGATGCCTAATTGCCTAGGACCAACCATCCATCCTTTTCTCGAGACACCTCTGATCCGGACGTGATCCGAGTCGTTGGTTCCACATAGCCTAAGACCAACAATCTATCGTTTTCTCGAGACTCCTCTGGTCCGGTGGTGATCCGGGTCATTGGTTCCTTATAGCCACGGACAAATCATCTATCCTTTTCTCGAGACACCGCTGATCCGGAGGAGATCTGTGTCGGTGGTTCCTTATAGCCTAGGACCAACCATCAATCCTTTTCTTGAGACTCCACTGATCCGAAGGCGATCCTAGAAGTTGGTTCCTTATAGCCTAGGACCAATCATCTATCCTTTCCTCGAGACTCCTCTAATCTAGAGGTGATTCGTGTTGTTGATTGCTTATAGCCTAGGACCAACCATCTATCTTTTTCTCGAGACTCCTTTGATCCGGTGGTGACCCGAGTCGTTGGTTCCTCATAGCCTAGGACCAACCATCTATCCTTTTCTCGAGACACCTCTGATCCAGTGGAGATCCGAGTCCTTGGTTCCTTATAGGCTAGGACCAACCATCTATACTTTTCTCGAGACACCTCTGATCCGGAGGTGATCCAAGTCGTTGGTTCATTATAGCCTAGGACTAATCTTCTATCCTTTTCTCGAGACTCCTTTGATCCGGAGGTGATCCGAGTCATTGGTTCCTTATAGCCTAAGACAAATCATCTATCCTTTTCTCGAGACTCCTCTAATCCAGAGGTGATCCGAGTCGTTGGTTCCTTATAGCCTAGGACCAACCATCTATCCTTTTCTCGAGACTCCTCAGATCCGGAGGTGATCTGACTCGTTGGTTCCTTATAGCATAGGACCAAGCATCTATCCTTTTCTTGAGACTCCTCTGATCCTGAGGTGATCCGAGTCATTGGTTCCTTATAGCCTAGTACCAACCAACCATCTATCCATTTCTCGAGACTCCACAGATACGGAGGTGACCCGGGTCGTTGGTTCCTTATAGCCTAGGACCAACCATCTATCCTTTTCTCGAGACTCCTCTGATCCGGAGGTGATCCGACTCGTTGGTTCCTTATAGCAAAGGACCAACCATCTATCCTTCTCTCGAGACTCCTCTGATCCTGAGGTGATCCGAGTCATTGTTTCCACATAGCCTAGTACCAACCAACCATCTATCCATTTCTCGAGACTCCACAGATCTGGAGGTGACCCGGGTCGTTGGTTCCTTATAGCCTAGGACCAACCATCTATCCTTTTTTTGAGACACATCCGATGCAGTGGTGATCCGAGTCCTTGGTTCCTTATAACCTAGGACCAACCATCAATCCTTTTCTCGAGACACCTCTGATCCGAAGGTGATCCGAGTCGTTGGTTCCTTATAGCCTAGGACTAACCATCGATCTTTTTCTCGAGACTCCTTTGATGCGGAGGTGATCCGAGTTGTTGGTTCCTTATAGCCTAGGACCAACCATCTATCTTTTTCTCGAGACTCCTCTAATCTGGAGGTGATCCGAGTCGTTGGTTCCTTATTGCTAAGGACCAACCATCTATCCTTTTCTCGAGACTCCTCTGATCCGGATGAGATCCGTGTCATTGGTTCCTTGTAGCCAAGGACAAACCATCTGTCCTTTTCTCGAGACTCACCTGATCTGGAGGGGATCTGCGATGTTGGTTCCATATAGCCTAGGACCAACCAACCATCTATCCTTTTCTCGTGACTCCTCTGATCCAGAGGCGACCCGAGTCGTTAGTTCCTAGTAGCCTAGCACCAACCAACCATCTATCCTTTTCTCGAGACTCCCCTAATCCGGAGGGGATCCGCGATGTTGGTTACATATAGCCTAGGACCAACCAACCATTTATTCTTTTCTAGAGACTCCTCTGATCTAGAGGTGATCGGAGTCGTTGGTTCCTTATAGCGTAGGACCAACCATCTATCCTTTTCTCGAGACTCCTCTAATCTGGAGGTGATCCGAGTCGTTGGTTCCTTATAGCCAAGGACCAACCGTATCTTTTTTTCTCAAGACTCCACTAATCTGGAGGTGATCCATGTCGTTGGTTCCTTATAACCTAGGACAAACCATCGGTCCTTTTCTCGAGACTCCCTAGATCCAGAGGGATCCGAGATGTTGGTTCCATAAAGCCTAGGACCAACCAACCATCTATCCTTCTCTTGAGACTCCTCTGATCCAGAGGTGACCCGAGTCGTTGGTTCTATATAGCCTAGGACCAACCATCTATCCTTTTCTCGAGACTCCTCTGATTCAGAGGTGATCTGAGTCGTTGGCTCCATATATCCTAGGACCAACCATCTATCCTTTTCTTGAGACTCCTCTGATACGGAGGGCATCCGAGTCGTTGGTTCCACATAGCCATGGATGAACCATCCATCCGTTTCACGAGACTCCACTGATACTGAGGTGATCCGAGACGTTGGTTCCTTATAGCCTAGGACCAACAAACCATCTATAATTTTCTCGAGACTCCTCTGATACTGCGGTGATCCGAGTCGTTGCTTCCTTATAGCCTAGGACCAACCATCCATCCTTTTCTCGAGACACCTCTAATCCGAACGTGATCCGGGTCGTTGGTTCCTCATAGCCTAGGACCAATAATCTATCCGTTTCTCGTGACTCCTCTAATCCAGTGGTGATCCGGGTCGTTGGTTCCTTATAGCCTAGGTCCAACCATTAATCCGATTCTTGAAACACCTCTGATCCGAAGGTGATCCGAGTCGTTGGTTCCATATAGCCAAGGACCAACCATCAATCCTTTTCTAGAAACTCCTCTGATCCGAAGGTGATCCGAGTAGTTGATTCCTAATAGCCTAGGACCAACCATCCATCCTTTTCTCGAGACACCTCTGATCTGGACGTGATCCGAGTCGTTGGTTCCACATAGCCTAGGACAAACAATCTATCCTTTTCTCGAGACTCCTCTGGTCCGGTGGTGATTCGGGTCATTGGTTCATAGCCAAGGACAAATCATCTATCCTTTTCTCGAGACACCGCGGATCCGGAGGAGATCTGAGTTGGTGGTTCCTTATAGCCTAGGACCAACCATCAATCCTTTTCTTGAGACTCCACTGATCTGAAGGCGATCCGAGAAGTTGGTTCCTTATAGCCTTGGACCAACCATCTATCCTTATCTCGAGACTCCTCTAATCTAGAGGTGATCCGTGTCGTTGATTGCTTATAGCCTAGGACCAACCATCTATCTTTTTCTCGAGACTCCTTTGATCCGGAGGTGACCCGAGCCGTTGGTTCCTTATAGGCTAGGACAAACCATCTATTCTTTTCACGAGACTCCTCTGATCCGGAGGGGATCCAAGTCGTTGGTTCCATATAGCCATGGACCAACCAACCATCTATCCTTTTCTCGAGACTCCTTGGATCCGGAGTTGACCCGAGAGGTTGCTTCCTTATAGCCTAGGACCAACCAACTATCCTTTTCTCGAGACACCTCTGATCTAGTGGTGATCCGAGTCCTTGGTTCCTTACAGGCTAGGACCAACCATCTATACTTTTCTCGAGACACCTCCGATCCGGAGGTGATCCAAGTCGTTGGTTCCTTATAGCCTAGGACTAACCTTCTATCCTTTTCTCGAGACTCCTTTGATCCGGAGGTGATCCGAGTCATTGGTTCCTTATAGCCTAAGACAAACCATCTATCCTTTTCTCGAGACTCCTCTAATCCAGAGGTGATCCGAGTCGTTGGTGCCTTATAGCATAGGACCCACCATCTATCCTTTTCTCGAGACTCCTCTGATCCGGAGGTGATCCGACTCGTTGGTTCCTTATAGCATAAGACCAAGCATCAATCCTTTTCTCGAGACTCCTCTGATCCTGAGGTGATCCGAGTCATTGGTTCCTTATAGCCTAGTACCAACCATCTATCCTATTCTCGAGACTCCACAGATCTGGAGGTGACCCGAGTCGTTGGTTCCTTATAGCTTAGGACCAACCATCCATCCTTTTCTCGAGACTCCTCTGATCCGAACGTCATCCGACTCGTTGGTTCCTTATAGCAAAGGACCAACCATCTATCCTTTTCTCGAGACTCCTCTGATCCTGAGGTGATCTGAGTCATTGGTTCCACATAGCCTAGTACCAACCAACCATCTATCCATTTCTCGAGACTCCACAGATCCGGAGGTGACCCGGGTCGTTGGTTTCTTATAGCCTAGGACCAACCATCAATCCTTTTTTTGAGACACATCCGATGCAGTGGTGATCCGAGTCCTTGGTTCCTTATAACCTAGGACCAACCATCAATCCTTTTCTCGAGACACCTCTGATCCGGAGGTGATCCGAGTCGTTGGTTCCTTATAGCCTAGGACTGACCATCGATCTTTTTCTCGAGACTCCTTTGATGCGGAGGTGATCCGAGTCGTTGGTTCCTTATAGCCTAGGACCAACCATCTGTCTTTTTCTCGAGACTCCTCTAATCTGGAGGTGATCCGAGTCGTTGGTTCCTTATTGCTAAGGACCAACCATCTATACTTTTCTCGAGACTCCTCTGATCTAGATGAGATCCGTGTCATTGGTTCCTTGTAGCCAAGGAGAAACCATCTGTCCTTTTCTCGAGACTCACCTGATTTGGAGGGGATCTGCGATGTTGGTTCCATATAGCCTAGGACCAAACAACCATCTATCCTTTTCTCGTGACTCCTCTGATCCAGAGGCGACCCGAGTCGTTAGTTCCTAGTAGCCTAGCACCAACCAACCATCTATCCTTTTCTCGAGACTCCCCTAATCCGGAGGGGATCCGCGATGTTGGTTCCATATAGCCTAGGACCAACCAACCATTTATTCTTTTCTAGAGACTCCTCTGATCCAGAGGTGATCGGAGTCGTTGGTTCCTTATAGCGTAGGACCAACCATCTATCCTTTTCTCGAGACTCCTCTAATCTGGAGGTGATCCGAGTCGTTGGTTCCTTATAGCCAAGGACCAACCGTATTTTTTTTTCTCGAGACTCCACTAATCTGGAGGTGATCCGTGTCGTTGGTTCCTTATAACCTAGGACAAACCATCGGTCCTTTTCTCGAGACTCCCCAGATCCAGAGGGATCCGAGATGTTGGTTCGATAAAGCCTAGGACCAACCAACCATCTATCCTTCTCTTGAGACTCCTCTGATCCGAAGGTGACCCGAGTCGTTGGTTCTATATAGCCTAAGACTAACCATCTATCCTTTTCTCGAGACTCCTCTGATCCAGAGGTGATCTGAGTCGTTGGCTCCATATATCCTAGGACCAACCATCTATCCTTTTCTTGAGACTCCTCTGATACGTAGGTGATCCGTGTCGTTGGTTCCACATAGCCATGGATGAACCATCCATCCGTTTCTCGAGACTCCTCTAATACTGAGGTGATCCGAGACGTTGGTTCCTTATAGCCTAGGACCAACAAACCATCTTTAATTTTCTCGAGACTCCTCTGATCCGGTGGTGATCCGAGTCGTTGGTTCATTACAGCCTAGGACCAACCATCTATCCATTTCTCGAGACTCTTCAGATCCTGCGATGATCCGAGTCGTTGCTTCCTTATAGCCTAGGACCAACCATCCATCCTTTTCTCGAGACACCTCTAATCCGAACGTGATCCGGGTCGTTTGTTCATCATAGCCTAGGACCAATAATCTATCTGTTTCTCGAGACTCCTCTGGTCCGGTGGTGATCCGGGTCGTTGGTTCCTTATAGCCAAGGTCCAACCATCAATCCGATTCTTGAAACACCTCCGATCCGAAGGTGACCCGAGTCGTTGGTTCCATATAGCCTAGGACCAACCACCAATCCTTTTCTAGAGACTCCTCTGATCCGAAGGTGATCCGAGTAGTTGATTCCTAATAGCCTAAGACCACCCATCCATCCTTTTCTCGAGACACCTCTGATCTGGACGTGATCCGAGTCGTTGGTTCCACATAGCCTAGGACCAACAATCTATCCTTTTCTCGAGACTCCTCTGGTCCAGTGGTGATCCGGGTCATTGGTTCATAGCCATGGACAAATCATCTATCCTTTTCTCGAGACACCGCGGATCAGGAGGAGATCTGAGTCGGTGGCTCCTTATAGCCTAGGACCAACCATCAATCCTTTTCTTGAGACTCCACTGATTCGAAGGCGATCCGAGAAGTTGGTTCCTTATAGCCTAGGACCAACCATTTATCCTTTTCTCGAGACTCCTCTAATCTAGAGGTGATCCGTGTCGTTGATTGCTTATAGCCTAGGACCAACCATCTATCTTTTTCTCGAGACTCCTTTGATCCGGAGGTGACCCGAGTCGTTGGTTCCTTATAGCCTAGGACAAACCATCTATTCTTTTCACGAGACTCCTCTGATCCGGAGGGGATCCAAGTCGTTGGTTCCATATAGCCATGGACCAACCAACCATCTATCCTTTCTCGAGACTCCTTGGATCCGGAGTTGACCCGAGAGGTTGCTTCCTTATAGCCTAGGACCAACCATCTATCCTTTCCTCGAGACACCTCTGATCCAGTGGTGATCCGAGTCCTTGGTTCCTTACAGGCTAGGACCAACCATCTATATTTTTCTCGAGACACCTCCGATCCGGAGGTGATCCAAGTCGTTGGTTCCTTATAGCCTAGGACTAACCTTCTATCCTTTTCTCGAGACTCCTTTGATCCGGAGGTGATCCGAGTCATTGGATCCTTATAGCCTAAGACAAACCATCTATCCTTTTCTCGAGACTCCTCTAATCCAGAGGTGATCCGAGTCGTTGGTGCCTTAGAGCCTAGGACCCACCATCTATCCTTTTCTCGAGACTCCTCTGATCCGGAGGTGATCCGACTCTTTGCTTCCTTATAGCATAAGACCAAGCATCTATCCTTTTCTCGAGACTCCTCTGATCCTGAGGTGATCCGAGTCATTGGTTCCTTATAGCCTAGTACCAACCATCTATCCTATTCTCGAGACTCCACAGATCCGGAGGTGACCCGAGTCGTTGGTTCCTTATAGCCTAGGACCAACCATCCATCC
>JAMKQA010248122.1:0-20172 GCA_024699735.1 Posidonia australis
ACTTTTCGAGCCACACTTGCCGCTCACAGGTCTGGGTAGTTAGCTTTATTTATTTTAATATTGCTACTTAGTTGCATTTAATTGTGTTTGGGTAGTTCTCATACTGTTGTGTAGCACTGGGGTGTTACACCCTAGTAAAGCTCCACTGGCCCGCAGAGGAATAACTGGACCTCGCTTTTTGCTTCTTCTCAGGGCTATTTGAGCTACCGGCACTTAGAGGACCAGAGAAAGAGAACCAGCAGGTAAAAGAAGACTTACCCTTTCCCTTGGGACGACTCTCCAAAAATTTCTAATGCTCCGCCTCAAAGCAGTAAGCCATCCCAACCATGTCCTCCACAGTCTGGCACCTACAACCCATCACCTTCACCCGTAGTCCTGGGTTCAAGCCATCCAGAAACCTTTGCGCCCGCTCCTCCTTAGACTCATAGGTAAAAGCAAAACGTTCCAGTCAGGTGAACTTAGTCTCATACTTGAGCACCGACATTGTGCCCAGCTCTAGACTCCGGAAATCTCAGCGAAGCTGCTCCTTCACATGAGTGGGAAAATACTTGTCATAGAAGGCCGCCTTGAAATCCTTCCACTAGATGCTAACAGTGATTGAGTCCAGGAACTTCAGCCGCCTCACTGACTTCCACCACCTATCTGCCTCACCATCCAGCAGGTAGGTCGCCAGCCACATCCAATGCTCCTCCGTGCACGCCTCGCTCTCTTCAGCATTGACCTTGCCCTTGTACGACGACGGACGAAGCTTCATGAACTAGTTTAGCCACGGATCACCCGACGGTTCACTGGCACTACTCTTGCTGAATGCGTGAGAGATCCCGTGTATCAAACTCCTCAATTTCGCACGAACCACCTTCCATCCACCTACGTCCTCTCGAGGCTCGGTCTCCTCGATAGTGGCATTGTCCTTACGACCACGAGGAAGCATCCTGCCGGAAAAGGGAAAAGTACCTGCACCATAGACAAAGCAACAACCAAAAAACATGGCGAAAAATCAGGTGTAGACTCTACAATGCATGCAAAACCTATGAAGTCTCTAGATCGGACACTCTAGGTGTAGTGTAACCTAGTGAACCGGGCTCTGATACCAAAACTATTACGCCCCTCATTTTCCACAATAATTAAAAAAAAAATTACAGGAAAATTAAAGCCAAACAGTAAATATCAAACTATATGCACTACGCTAACCCTCTACATGCCTGTACTTGCAAACTAAAAACACGAGGAAAAACATATGAGCGACAAAAGTCACCCAGTACGCACCCCAAGAAAACCACGGAAAACAAAACTATAATTACTTTTCATTTAAATTCATTTCGCAAACTATTTTCTCAAAACCTCACGAATGAGGCCCACATCAGCCAAAACCACAACCGAGGCTCTACTAGCTCAAAACAACAAGTAAAGGCCCTAAATGGCTAAAACCACACACAATGAGTCGGTAAGTCCTGCGCTAAGCAACCTAACTCTGGCCACACGTAGTCCACCGAGGAGCGACTACGGCGTTCTGCACTGCCACGGTGAAGCCACCTTGTGCAGGAGTGATCACCGTCCCGTAATTCTCCTTACCAAAAGAACCCTCACATAGCTAACCCCTCCTTGGAAGGTTGTCCTGTATCTTAGGACGCTACCAGCTACGGGGCACGTGTCCCACCAGCACCGACCACCACAGGGTACGCCTCCTCACGGCATCCTCCACATACGATGCTCAGGAGGGAGTGTCATACCTCTATACTTGACGACACCCGAGCCTTAGTCTTCACAGCGACAGAAGGAGTATCATACCTCCCCGTCATGCCACAAGACACCTCAACCCGCAGACCACAACCCTAGCCTTGAGAGGACAGTTAAGGAATCTCATACCTCCAAGTCCCAACACCCCTCAACCTCAGGTATCTCGGCCCCCAACCTCAACCAAGGATTCGCGCCCGACCACCCGAGAATGTCGTTACATTCCTTGGTCCTGACGACACGGTCCCACACTGTCTCGGTCTGCACACAGAAAATCAGGAAAACATTTTCCAAAATAGGCCAACTATTTCCTTGAAATCCATTTTCCAAAATCATTTTTATATTTTTGAAAATTCTTTCAAAACCTCGACAAAACGGCGCATCAGGGGTCCCTAGAGATTACCACTGACGGCCCACAATCCCTCTCAAGGGACAAAACACAGCAGTCTAGATAGCCCTCGGAAAACACATTTTATAAACATATTTGGGTCTGGAATCGGCATGCTAAAAACAGGTTCGGTATGTCGAAAATCCGTTGTTCGGTAGACCGATCTAGATCGGTCGACCGAATCAGGTCAACGGTCAACACACAGGCTAAAATCGATATACCAAAACTGGTTCGGTCTACTGAAATCTCTTGATTCGGGCGACCGTTTAAAATCAGACGACCAAATTTTGACCAGAGGACCTAGTTTGACAGAAAAACGACATATCAAAATGGTTTGGTATGCTGAATTCTGCGAAAAACAGAAAATAGTCGAAACTCTACAGTCTGAAATCGCCCCAACTGGGACCTTTGATCGGACTCTCTAAACAAACACCAAAAATCTTGCATAAAACATAAGATGTAGACCCTCGAGTCTACTCCAAATCCATACAAACAAAACCAAAATCCATTCAGTATGCATCGAGATATAAAATCACAAAGGCAGAAGGGTCAAAATGACCCAAAACACACCAACTGCCATAAATATCCTTAAATGCCTCAATAAATTCTCAAAAATTCTAAACAATAAATTTAGCCTAGATTACATGTATTCTAGGCATTTCTACCATTTTACATGATTTCTACCCATTAAATAGGAGATACGTACCTGAAACAACCTCCAACGATCTCCGACCGACTCTGGTAAATTCCGACAACCCCACATGACCACGGCCACAACACGACCATGGGAGCACTTCACCCGAGCTCCACACACTACCACGAGCCACCACAGTGCCTCTGCTTCTCTCCCTATCTCTCTCTCTCCGTTGGCATGCGAAAGAAGGAAACAGAGGAGGCAGGGGAGGATGGGAGAAAGGAGAAGGGGGTGGAGAAGGAGGAGTGGGGAGGAAGGGAAAGGAAGGTGGGGAAGGAGGGATGCACGCCCGCGGAGGAGGAGGAAAGAAGAAGAAAGAAGGAGAAGACGGCGACGAGCGGTAGGGGAGTGCGGTGCGGCTTATAAAGCCTGCACACGCAGTAGCTGGGAGCGTGCTCACCTACACGTCTCAGCCAACGACACACCGCACGAGCACACCGGCCACTCCGCCCAACCACCAGCCACAACAACCGGCCCATGACGTGGACCCCACACGGATCCCATACCTGGGCCCCACATGCACAGTGTTACAATGTACAGTGCCAACCACGCACAGGGACACACAAATAGAAGCCGGCTCACGAGGCCCAAGCCCAAAAGCACAAAACCACACAACAGGGCTCAAAACAGTAACATCCGTCCAGGAATAAAATTCATAAAATGTAAATAATTATAAAATGAATTTTACGGGTGTTACATGACGAATCATTGATTTGTCATGCAAGGAAAAGAGTGCCTCGTCTGCTCGGGTGAGGATTAATTAGTTCATAATGCATACATATTTTATTGTCATATTTATATGTTTTGTACATAAATAATGCTACTTGTGGTGTTTTATGCAAATTTTACAGGAACTTAGGAAAAACAGGGGAAAAGAATAATTATGCTAGAAAGAAAGGATAAACTTACATGGAAAATTGTAGAACTACGTCAAGAAATCAAAACGAGATTTTTCATGTATCAAAATATTGGGATAAACATGATACAACGAAGAAATCAAATTCAACGGTAATCCGGATGATCTGGGCACCTAGGAGGCGTCCAAATGATGATCCAACGCGTCCCAAGCACCCAATCAGAAGGAAGATGACTCAGTTTTTGAGGCAGATGACGTGTACTTGGAAATATCTTGTATTTAATTTTGAAAATATAATGGTGATGTCGGATTTGTCTCTAACGTAAGCAAGTTCTTGTAAGTCTATAAAAAAATCCCTTGTGTAAATCTATGGGAGCTCCCATCTAGGTTTTAGATTCTTTTCTTTTCTGTATTTTAGGAGATCTAGAAGATCAGCATTGTAACCAGGTTTTGTTTAATAAAATTATTTTTTCCCTTTCATTATGTCTTCCATTTCTCCTTTTTCTTTCTCTTTTAATCTAAGAGTTTGTGTAATCATGTTTGGCTAATCTTCTAGATCTAGGGTAGAGATGAAGTTTATTTAGATTGAGATGTATGAACATGGTTTCTTTTCTTTCGCTTTGTGCTTCATGCAATGAGTATGTGGATTGGATGTATATTACATAAATCACTTATCGAATCGATAAACTTTGATAGATTAACATTGAGTTCATCTTTTTAGGGAAGATTTAATTGGGAGTTGTGCATATAATCTCGATTTCATCATATATCATCTGATTTAACTTGGTTTGTGTGTTTTTATTCCTAATCTTGATATTCTATGATGCATATTTTAGCATATAGTTTATTCTTATGTGGATAAAAATCATTAAATCAAGTTATTTAGATCAATAGAGATGAAGAAAATAAACATGATCATGCATTCTCAATTCTATGTAAATAGATTTGAAGCCCTAGGTTTTAATTAATCTGTTTGTTTCTTGATCTTTTAGATTTAGTTTTAAACATCATCTCTCTCACATTTCTTCTTAATAATTGACAATAAATCTTTGTTATTTTTAAATACTTGTTGGATCGATTCGTATTTGCTGACGTACTACATTGGATGTCGTGTACTTGTGGTAATTAAAACGAACACATCAAGTTTTTGACATCATTGTCGGGGATTCGTGTTTTAATATTGATTTATTGTCAGTTATTTCTTTCTTTTTATTTGTTTTAAAAAAAGCATCTACTTCGTTTTATTTATTTTAAGAGACATTTCTGGAGATCTAGAAGAGAAAGAGATTAAAAAATTTCCTAGATCAAAGCAAGCAAGGGCGCCTCCCAGGTACCAGTTTGCATTTTAGGCGCCTCCTGGGCACCTAGGTCAAGAATTCTTTTCAGATTTTAAATTTTGATTTTTTTTGGATTTTTCTAGAATCATGATCTAGGGCTTATATTTTGCTTCGATTTCTGTTTTTTCTCGATCATTAATTAAAAAATCGAGCATAAACTTGAACCTAATAAAAATCTTTCAAAAACTTGATGTATTCATTTTAATTATTGCAAGTGCACGACGTCCAATGTAGTATGTCGATAAATATCAGTCGATCCTACAGAGGAAAGTGTCTAAGAATAACAAAGATTTATTATCAATTATTAAGAAGAAATATGAGAGAGATGATGTTTAAAACTAAATCTAAAAGATCAAGAAACAAACAAATTAATTAAAACCTAGGGCTTCAAATTCATTTACATAAAATTGAGAATGCACGATCATGTTTATTTCCTTCCTCTCTATTGATCTAAATAACTTGATTTAATGATTGTTATCCACATAAGAATAAACTATATGCTAAAATATGCATCATGGAATATTTAGGAATGAAAACACACGAACCAAGTTAAATCAGATGATATATGATGAAATCGAGATTATATACACAACCCCTAATTAAATCTTCCCTAAGCATAGACTAAAAAGATGAACTCAATGTTAGTATATCAAAGTTTATCGATTCTATGAGTGATTTATGTAACATACATCCAATCCACATACTCATTGCATGAAACACAAAAAGAAAGAAAGAAAAATTATGATCACACATCTCAATCTAAATAAACTTCATCTCTATCCTAAATCTAGAAGATTAACCAAACATGATTACACAAAGCCTTAAATTAAAATAGAAAGAAGAAGGAGAAATGGAAGATATAATGAAAGGAAAAAAAATAATTTTATTAAACAGAACCTGGTTACAATGCTAATCTTCTAGATCTCCCAAAATATAGAAAGGAAAAGAATCTAAAACCTCTCATAGATCTACATAAGGGATCCTTTTATAGACTTACAAGTACTTGCGAGACAAATCCGATGTCACCATTATATTTTCAAAATTAAATACAAGATATTTCCAAGTACACGTCATCTGTCTCAAAGACTAGGTCATCTTCCTTCTGATTGGACACCTAGGAGGCATTGGATCGTCATTTGCATGCCTCTTAGGCACCCAGATCGTCCGGATTACCGTTGAATTTGACTGAGCGTGCTTGACGAGTGGGTTGGGCACATGCATTTGACACGTGCATTACAGACACGCGTTTTGCCCCATGTCATCCTCTCGCCTATTCATTCACCTTTAGTACATGTTAAATCGATCTGTTCTGTTTGTTGACTTCGTCTCGACTGCATTGTAAACTTTTTTCTTTGAATCGAGTTCTTCTTTTTTTTCGTTTGAGTTTTCCACAAGTGGTCAAAGATCGAAACTTAGGTGGATGTACGTACGAGAGTACTTAACATCTTCCTCATGTATCGTAGAATACTTACTTAATCTTTAATTACAATGACCATTTTATCCTTTATTTGGTTTTAGAATCTTTATTTGTTTTCATTCATTTTACTGTGATTTTTCTAATCTTTTCATCCTTTCAATAATTCAGACGATGACTTTCGTTTTCTGTGCTTTTATGATTTCGATTTCTATCATTTTTCCGTACTTGGATCAATAGCGTAACCTACTCGTATAACTTCATGCGAGATTTTCCATGGTTACACTTACTTTTCAAGGACACGCAAACAAAAAAAATCCTTTAAAAAAAAAAAAAAAAGAAGAAGAAGGTAAAAATTATATTCAAACAAGATTCTAGATTTCGTGGGGAACATGTCATGTACAGGTAGCAAAAGTTGTAATAAACGAAATTCTCGCGAACGATATTTTCATGTGGAGCTTGTAAAAACAACGACGGCTACAATCGACCCTACCAAACACGCGGGAGTAAGACCACTTCAAAGTCCATGGCAAAACGAAAGGCTCTTCTTCTTCTTCTTCTTCTTGGTTTTCGATGCCGTGGATCCAGTTCCTTTGCTTTGGCACACGACATGAGGCCTTGGCCTTCCCATGTCCCTCCTCCCCCACAAGCTCACGTCCTCCTCCACCGGCTCCCGCTGCAAAACACCTCCTTCCACCTTGTTCTTACTCCTGGTGACCTTCCACTTCTCCGGCCAAACCTTCCTCAGAAACGAAAGGCACGGCGTCTCCTTCTTCGGGATATTCCTCGCCGTTATGGACGGGCACTCTCTAGGCTTGAACCGGCAACGTGTGGCTTCCGTCTTCGCAGACTCGGCCCGACCGGTGCAACTTGCAATCACCACAGCTCGTTTCTTGGATTCCCTGTTACTTCTTTTAGGCTTGAAGGCCGGTATTGCCATGAAAGTCACCTCCATGAGAAAGAATATAACTCTGTCGAAAACTGCTGGAAAGATAGAATACTACTTGTGTCTACGGAAGAACTGATCTTTTTCTTTGGCAGAAGCTGGAATGGAATATATATACGTACAGAGAGAGAGAGAGAGAGAGAGAGAGAGGAGGAACGAGGTCAGGAGAGAAGAGGTCAGAAACGACGGATTGACTTGGCCTTTGTTCCCATCTTCCGTGTTGTTCCGGAGCAAGAGGTGAAGAAAGGAATGTGAGTGGTTTAAATGCTTTTATTCGGGATCAATGACCATGTCTAGATCTAATGTTCTGTGTTTCTTTTCTCCTTCTTATTTCTTTTTCTTTTTTTAAACCAAAATTTATTGTGTATTTTGATGGAGCACAAATTTACCTTGCTTAATTACTTTTAGTTTAGAGACTTCACATATGATTGGATTTCCTTCTTTGGTATCAAGAAGAAACTAAGAAACACCAACTGATGTAAGTGGACAATTTGTTTCCCACTAATGTTGTTATTTGATCAATGAAATAAAATAAATTGTAAATAGTTACTTGACAAATATATCTACTTTTCATTATTCTGGTTAGCCTTTGATTGTTAGAATTTTATTACTCTACATGATTTAATGGGAAGGTGTAGCGTGGTGGAAATTCAAGTTTACTGCATATGCTTAAGTTTAATCATGCTGAAACATAACACAACTATACTTTAACAAGTCTTAAGTAAAGTGGGTAGGAAAATACGTGAATTAACATCCTTTTTGTGAGGGCAAGATACTTTTACAAGGTTTGGCTTGGTACTTTATTGAATTCTTCTGCCAATAATTGCTCTCTTCTCTAACATAATTTGAAAAATTGATTTAACATACTTAACTGTTTTACCACCTTTTAGGTTCAGAATGGTAATAATACCTTATTTTAGGAGAATAAGTGGTAGAATGAGGTCAAACTCAAATTACATTTCCCTGAACTATTCTCTGTAGTTAGGTTTAAAAGAGCTTCCATAAAGCAAACCTTGGATCTGATTTCAATGAATTAATTGCACATTCCAATATACAATTGGATGACTATACTCTCCTTCAATCTCATGTTGATTTACTGGTTTCTCTAATGCAGACAATCTCTCTAAGGCAAGACGGGGATAACCTGTTGTGGTTGTCTGCCAAAAACCATATCTTCTCGATTAACTCATGCTATAAAACTTTAAATGATGGTGGTCTTAGATTTCTTTTTTATAACATCATCTGGAATAACTGGACATCTTTAAAAGTCAAATTGTTCTCTTAAATGGTTTTATACAACAGAAATTTAACTAAAGAAAATTTAACCAAAAGAAGATAGAATGATTCAGAAAATTGCATTCTATGTAATTTACATAATTAGATCAATACTCACTTATTCATTAACTACTCCATTATACAACACATATGGAAAATTTTTTTTAACCTTTGAATTATATCCTGACTATTTTTTGTATTGTTGATTTATTTAGTTCTATACTTCCACTTAGATTTAATTTAAATAAACATGACTAGATTGTCCTTCAAATCATCCTTTGATTGACTTGAAAGGAAAGAAACAATAGAATTTTCAAAAATTACCGTAAATCTCATATAAATATTCCAACATCGATAATAACTCTGCAGAAGACAAATTTCTTCAATCCATTGTACAACGTAATAGCCAGCGGAATCAAACAAAATATATTCTAACACGTGAATTTGCTTCCTTTTTCACACAAATAATAATTATTACTACTGATACAACAAGATAAAGCCTTGTAGCAAGAATATTTGTGATTATTTTGCAATCACAGCCACAGGACGTAACACTATGTCTACAACACATCTCAAATGCATATAACTAGATTGTGTTCTCAATTAAGCATCCAGAAACATCGGTATATTTCACTATACGTTTCTCCGACCATCCACCTGCAAAAGGGGATTCAAAAGCTTTGCAATGAGAATGTAAATTTTACTTTCAATGCATCTTTTAGTCCCCAGACCAATCTCAGTCACTCAGCGAGTGCTACCATCATCTTTGTTGCTCATCTGTGGTGTGTACTGACTCGTGGACGACGGAGAGTATCCTGGTGATGTTGGAGAATAGCCTGCACTTGGACTGACGACAAGCAAAGAGAAGAAACAATGTCAACCATATAAAAATTAAAAAACAGTTGATTTAAGGTGAAACAAGAAGCCAACATCGCTACCTGTATTGTGGTGAACTCGGACTGTAATCAGGGTTCACGCTGGAGTTGTATGGGCTGCAATTAAAAAAGAGGGTTCATTAAGTGACTAATACTATGATTTTGCAGAACAAACTCTTCTAATAACATGAATCACATAATTCATAACTATCTCATCCCACTAATTAAGCACTAGAAAAGGCACAAACAAACAGGCAATAGAACAACTTCTGCTTTCTCAATAGCATGTGGAATAAAAATCAGGATAAACACATTAATTTACCACACAAAATCTGATAAACACTAACATAACCACATAAATTACCCGGCACAGTGAATGAATAATTCCAATAAGTAATTAATAACAGGATATTATATGTTGATACGTTCGTGAAAGGTCTTGGTGGGTATCACCAAGTCTAACGAGTGATGCCTCGGTGAGTAGACATCCAAAGTGGGAATGGGCAACTTAACTAATTATCTACAGCAGTCTGGAGGCAGGACTGTCTCCAACCTGTGACACAGCACTAGAAATTCTTGCTGAATAAAAAATGCAAAAAATAAAGATGAAAAAAATAAAGGAAATGCATTTGTCTTTGCATCCAGATACTGTTGTGCCATTGGATGACCATCTGTCCGGTCAAAACCATAGCTAGGAAGATTTCAGTATTTAAAAAATAAAATAAAATCTTAAAATTATATATCTAAAATGGAAGAACAAAAATTTGTTACAGCTGTTAGGCCATTTAGGCCAGCCACACGGCATAGCTCTCATAGTAATACTCAATCAAGTTTCTTGAGTACAGCTCCAAATTTGGATCGATAACTAAAAGAAACAGCAAATCTTCAAGCAGCACGGTAGTAAGGACATGCCATTCCAATATCAAGACAAAAGGAATTAATGGAAATTACATAAGAATATTCATCCAAGTCAAACAAAGAAATGACTTCATATTGTGCCAATAACAGGACAAGAGTGAATTTTAAGGATCTAAACAATTTACACATGCATCAAGTTCAATCTTTCAATAAGTAAATTATTATAACATTTGAATTACTAGAACTAAGGCTATGATCTCATCCATGTCACAAGGTTCCCCACATGTTCCACTAATGTGCCACGTAACCCCACTTTTTCCTCTAAAATATACGAAGGGACAAGGAGTTCCACAAATATCAGTAAAACTAGCATTTTTAGTAGGGCCAGCTTTGATGCCATGGAGATTGAGTGAGATTGACCTTATATAAAAAATATTATTAACTCAGTTTCAAAAATGATTTTTGCTTATAACAATTCAACTTTCTAGCTCACTTAGTAGTTTATATATTAGTCTGGACTTGCAAATCAAGTGTAGCTGCATTAAAATTGTGAAGAGTCATCAACTACAATATAATTCAAACTTAGCCTTTCAAAACGGAACGATGTCACTCTCTTATGAGATTCAAACTATGAAATAAATGGAATTATTCAGGATCCCAACACCAGCAGTATCAGTGAAATTGTTTACCTGGTAGGGCTGTAAGTAGGGCTGGGAGGAGAATAGGATGGAGATGTTGGTGAGTACGTAGGTGATGTTGGACTGCAAGACGAGCAAGAGTATTTTAGAATAATTTCAATGGAGTAAAAAAATAGAAACATTTTTAAGAACCAATCTAATTTATTTTTAACTCTCAAGGGAACAGTATCATTAAAGTAGGCCAAAGGCTAAGCAATCTAGCAAGATTGATACCAAAAAATGGCTTTTGCAGAGACTCCAGTCAAATATGGGGTTCTTTCATGCTTAAAGCAACTTAAGTACTTGACATTATCACTTAAGTTGGAAAATTTCTGGTAGCATTTGTATCTTAAAAGGGAAAAACAAACGATACAAGTTTATATTTTACAACAAGGAACAATGTTTTTACCTGTAATTTGGAGAAGACTGGCTGTAAGGACTGGATGGCGATATCCTTGGACTGCTTGGAGAATATGCCATAGAGGGACTATATTTTGCAGATGTGGCATTGTAACTTGGAGATGTCTGACTGTAAGTGGGAGAGGTGGGACTATAACTAGGGGAGGTTGGACTATAACCAGGAGAAGTGGGACTATAAGCAGGTGAAGTTGGGCTATAAGAAGGAGAAGTTGGGCTATACGAAGGTGAAGTAGGGCTATATGAGGGTGAGGTGGGGCTATATGAAGGTGAAGTAGGACTATATGCAGGAGAGGTTGGGCTATAGACAGGAGAAGTTGGACTATAGACTGGTGATGTGGGGCTATAGCTAGGCGATGTTGGACTATAACTTGGGGAGGTGGGGCTATAACTTGGAGAAGTAGGGCTGTAACTAGGTGATGTTGGGCTATAGCTGGGTGAAGTAGGGGAATACGATGGACTTGTTGGGGAATAGGCAGGACTAGTTGGACTGTACCCCGGAGAACTAGGACTGTATGTAGGAGAAGTAGGACTGTAACCAGGGGATGTAGGACTATATCCAGGAGAAGTCGGACTGTAACCAGGAGAAGTAGGACTGTAGCCAGGAGATGATGGACTATAGCCTGGAGATGATGGACTGTATCCTGGCGATGAGCTTGGTGAAAACGCCATCCCACCAACATAAGGTGAAAATTGAGCATCGTTGATTGGTGAAGAGCGAATATTTGGACTAAGCAAATAATTTGGTGACATCATTCCTTCAAAATGTCCAGGTGAGATGGGTGACCTTGAAGGAGTCATGCCGAAATCCAAACCCTCCATATAACTTGGGAGTTGAAGTTCAATTGCTTGTTGCAACATCTGATCATTTAGGTACAAGGAGCAACCACCAGTTCCAATTGGTGCAAGCTGACCAAGCATGATATTTTCTGTGACACCACGGAGATAGTCCTTCTCAGCATAGACAGCAGCATCCAAGAGAATATCCACAGTCTCCTCAAAAGAACATCTCATCATTGGCCCAGTGTCGTTGCGATTGATACCATGCCTTGTGATGGCCATCAGGTGTCCTCGGTAAGTCATTGTATCACATAAAATCGCCAAATGTCTGTAATTCACATAAGAACCATCAAAGGATATGACCACACGCAGCTCATCTAGAAGAGATCGTCGTACTGCCTCAATCCCAAGAACTTCAATTACTTCAATCAAGTGGTTACTTGTAGTCCGTGTTGCATCAACATCTTCATGACACATGACTGCCAATAGATTGACTCCTTCTGTATCAAGCATCCACTCCACATCAGGTTTGAATCCGTCATTTTCATCAAATCTATTATTCTTTCCAGACTTGATAAACACCTTATTGATATCAGGAATTCCTCGAAGAGCCATCTCAGTCAGCATATTGCTTTCTATCTTTTTCAGGAAGACATCATCCTCAGCAGCTTCATCTTGCAATTCCCCTTTTGGAGCATCATCATTCATGATTCGAATACGAAGAATGAGTTTCTCTGCGTTATCATCATTGAATATGCATGTTAAGTCATCATCGAATTCAAGATTGATCTTCTCGGCAATATCAGCCATACTCAATTTCTTATCAACCATCATTTCTCTGTTTAGCTCAATTCTAAGCAGCCAAGGAGAGATCTTTTCTGGGGCAACTTCCTCATCCGGCATTTCATAATAAGATTTAACAAATTCAACGTCCTCTTCAATTATGGTGCTCATAGGATCTGGATCATACCATACTTCAGTAGCCTCAGTAACACTACGAAGAGTAGTGTATTCAAGAGCACATTGAACATTTTTAGCCTTCTCTTTGGCCTTGTTCACCTCAGGTTTCAAATATACAGAAAGTGAAGGAGTCTTGATTTTTTTCGCGACATTTATAATTTCTCTCAACCGTGGAACACCAAGAGTAACATTTTTTGCACTGACACCAGCATAGTGAAAAGTGTTCAGAGTCATCTGTGTGGCTGGTTCACCAATAGACTGTGCAGCTACACAGCCTATCATTTCACCTGGTGCAACCAGAGATTGTAAAAAGCGTGACTCTATTTCACCAATAACCCATTCAAATGCTTCGCGTGTGAGTCTATATTCTTTCAAAACCCTCTTACTGGCAAATGTGCTACGAAGTAAGATATTAAAAAAGTGAGTGGCGTTTTTCTGAGCTTCCATGCTCATCAGATCATCACCTGGGACAACTTTCAGCCTTTCTTGGAGCTTATCAACTGCTTCCACAATTTCCATGGGGTGCATATCAGACGGCCTTCTCAAGTCAACTTTGAATGTCTTCTGTGCATTCCAAATTAGTCTCTTGAGATTTACAGGCATTGGCCAGGAGTTATCACCTGTAGTGGCAATTTCTGTGCCAAGCAGATAACGGTCTGCTTCCAGTTTCTGAACTTCAGCATCAAAAACATTCCTAAACTCTGGAATATTCTTCAAATCTTCAACATGCTCAGATTGCATATAACTTGGATTCCAATTGTCATCGTGTATTTCATACCTGTAAACATTGTCAAACTCTGCCCTTTTCATCTTCAAGGAGTCTAACTTTTGCGACTCAATCCAAACAGCATCCATGCCATCTTCACCATAGAGGAACTGGATAACATCACCTAATGAATTTCTAACAGTGCCATCATATTTAACCATGATGTCCTCCATGGCTTTTACAAGACGTCTCTGGATATATCCAGTCTCAGAGGTTTTCACAGCTGTGTCAATCAAACCTTCTCTACCACCCATAGCATGAAAGAAGAATTCCTGAGGAGTCAAACCACGTAGATACGAATTCTCAACAAAGCCACGACTCTCAGGTCCGTAGTCATCTTTGGTGAAATGTGGCAATGTCCGATCAATGAACCCGTACGGGATACGTTTCCCTTCAACATTCTGCTGCCCCACACAAGCAGTCATCTGTGAAATGTTGATGAAACTCCCTTTTGATCCTGCAGTAACCATGGCCTTCAAATTGTTACTCTCAGATAAACTCTTCTGAGCACTACTTCCAGCATCGTCACGAGCCTTGTTCAACACCTGATCAGATTAAAGTTGTTAGGAGAATCATTTGATAATCAAATACCTAATCCATATGAGCAGCCATAAAAACATCACAACCTGGTTGACTCTATTCTCAAATGACTCCATCATGGTCCGTCCAGGTTCAGCTTCTAATTGTTTTTCATGGGCTTGTTTAATAAGATCCTTCACAGCATTTTTCGCATTTGATATTGTCTCGTTAATCTTCTCCATAGTCGCAGCATCAGCAATTGTGTCACCAATTCCAATACTAAAACCCTGCTGTAAAAGCCAGTAGTTAACAAGCCACTGAGTGTGCCCCAGAAACTTGCGAGCAGCATCTGGACCAACCTCTTCCCTATATCCGCAAATTAATTTTCTTAAAGATGTATTCTCAAAGCACATAAAGTAAGATTACCATGGAAGAAGTTATTGAAGGTATACCAGACAATGTGAATAAGACTTCCAGTCGATGTTCCAAGGGTTTTCTTGCAAAGTGTGCCAGACAGTAGCTCCCCTCTCTCAATTCGAACTTGCGTATCACCAGGAGTGATAAATCCAGACTCAGACTCTGAATGCCAAGCTGAGTACCTTATTAGATTAATCTGCTTAGGAATTATTAAATTAAACACTTGTTTTCCAGTCCAAATAGGTCTGGGTTTTAGAATTGCTGGAGCAGGGATCTTCCCATCAAAATCTTCCCACCACATAAGAATGTTCATAAATACATCCTGTCAATAACAAGCCCGAGATTTTATTCAAGGTCTTGCAAGATACTAGAAAAGTATTTTAAAAAGGATTCCATCTACAGCGTAAGGTTAAAAAAAAATGAATGATCTGATCACCTTTTCTATGAAAGTGTCTCTCTTAGTAATCTTCCGACAACCTAGAAGTGTATCTTGGACAATGCCCATAACAGGTCGATTAGATTGAGGTGAGACAATGCATTTAGGTACCATCATTAGCTCCAAGACTTCTGCTCTCGTCTCAAATGATTGTGGAACATGCATGTTCATTTCATCACCATCAAAATCAGCATTGTATGGAGAAGTGACAGACAAATTTAACCGAAATGTTGAATATGGCATTATTTTGATTCTGTGTCCCATAATAGACATCTTATGCAGACTGGGCTGACGGTTGAAAAGAACAAAGTCCCCATCATTCAAGTGTCTTTCCACCTGCCAGTAAAACAGAAGATTCAGGAAAAGAATATTAAAAGTGAGTTGAGAATTAAACTACAGAAATTGTACCTTGTAACCAAGCTCCAAATGATGATCACTACTCTTTTTTAGATATCGGAGATCAAGTCTCTGTCCATCTTCTCTTATGATATACTTTGCACCAGTTTTACCAGGGGGAGGGTGAGGCCCATATTCTACAAGTTCCTTCAGCCTACATGGAGTGGGTTATTTTTAACACAGTGAAAATAAAATATAACCATATAAGCACAAAGATTCAACAAGAACAAAGGAATACCTTTCTATGTTATAAGGTGTCACAGTTTCTGGATATGTTAGATTTAGAGCAATGCTCCATGGGACCCCCAGTTCGTCAATATTAATTGTTGGATCAGGAGTGATGACAGTTCGTGCAGAAAAGTCAACACGTTTTCCCATCAAGTTACCTCTGATTCGACCTTCTTTAGCCTTAAGTCTACTGCATATAGATTTGATGGGCCGCCCAGAACGCTGTGTAGCCTGAGTAATGGAGAAGATCAATTAAGTTCACAAATAGATGGTAGAACACAAGAAAAACATAAGAAACAATATCTTCCATACCCTAGGCTGCCCAGGCAACTCATTATCAAAATATGTTGCTATATGGAACTGCAGTAACTGAGCAAATTCAGAAATAATGTGGGCAGGGGCACCATTCCTTTCCTGCCTCCTGAGATTTTCATTGTGTCTAATAATCATTGCCAACTGATGAGTCAAGTCATCCTGTAGATAGGAATGTGAGATCAATAATCAGAAGACAGAAGGCATTCCTTGAAGATTATCACATTGAACACTGGTGAAAACTGAAATTCAATTTAGACAAAGCTTAAACTTATGGGAAACTAAAAAGAACATGAGCTGTACTTAATGGTATAGAGGAGGCTGGCGGAAATGATACCTCCAGAAAACTGTTATATTGTATAGATTACAACATAATTGGGATTAAGGTCACAAGTTCACAAAGGTGTAACTAACCTCACTTCGAGAAGAGGTATCCATCATAACAGAAGGTCTCACTGGGGGAGGAGGAATTGGAAGGACTTGTAGTATCATCCAATCAGGGCGAGCATATTTTGGATTCAAACCTAAAAGAAGGCAGTCCTCATCGCTTATCCTCTTCAGAACACTCAGAACCTATAAATATTGAAAAGGAAGAGCTATAAAGTTTGTAAATACATAAACACGATCAGAAAAGGCACAGGGAAAGTGAGGGGATGTTTACCTTCTCTGCAGAAAGAACCTGCTTCCTTTCAACTGGCTCTGGGAGCTGTTCCTGGTCATCATTTTTTTTCTTCTGGGCCTTGTATTCTGCAACCATTTTCATACCATCGATAGTAATATTTGGCTGCTGAGCACCACAGCCCCCTCGACTTTTTTTCACCGGTTCATCTGATTCTTGTTGGCCTTGAACATCAATTTCATCACCACCAGCACACGTCTTCTTGCTTTTACATGCTTCATAAATTCTTTTTAACCTATGCTTTGGATTTCTGATTTTCAGAGCTTGCTTGAATCTAGTGTCTTCCTAAAAAGGCATAAAAGCAACAAAATAAGACATGTGGCAACAGGAAAAAGGATAGGGAACGCACAAAATGTAAGCAGATTATGCTAACATTGACTTTAGTGCGCTACAATTTTTATAACCAGACACTTCACTCCATAAGAAAAAAATGGAAGATTGAGTCCATTAAAGGTCCAGATGATATTGCATTTCTCTTCCTTACAACAGTAAAAATAAACTTAGTTCACAGCTTGTTATAATTTTTTGATACATGCATACAGTGCATTGTAGTGAGAATCAAGCGTCCAAGCAAGGAGGTTTATACTCCAACACTACATTTCGTACTGACAGCTATAAACCCTCCAAAGGAAAATGCTGATACCATTCAACAGCAATTTGAACGTACTTAGGTAAATAGTTTATTGATTTTCTAACCTTACCTGACACGTTCAACGGTATGTGATAGTTTAACAGTTTGTTACAGAATGGGGAACGCAAATACTAAAGTGAAATTTACAGGCTATAAAAGGCCATTACAGGTGAAAGGAACACAAAAGAATGCCCTACTACTAAACCAAACTGCAGGCAAACAACATTTACCTTTTTTAGTACACTTTTAAAGCAACATGATTACATGAAAGAATTTCCCATGTTTAAAAGTGCCCGCTTTAAAAGAGCATTCGATTGACATCCAGCATCCCACAGATGAATTTTAACTTCTCCAGTTAGTAAATCCTCCAAATTCCCAAAAAAGCGCTTTCTAACTTCAGAACAGTTTTTTCAAATGCTAACGTTAAGTTGTTGCAACAAAGAACAAAACTTTTCCAGGTAGTCGATCAAGTAAGGCACAAGTCAAAACAGTTCCGGGTGAGTGAAAAAAAACCTCGTCGGCAAGGATCTTGGAGCAATTGAAGCAGACACACCGCATAATCGCAAGCACGGTCTTCATGAACCCGATATGAAACATCGGCTTGGCAAGCTCAAGATGCCCGAAGTGCCCGGGGCACTCTGCCATATTGGCCATACAAGTCTCGCACTTCATCTTCCTGTCAATCGTCCCGAGCTTGGGGTCACTCAGCCCCCCAGGCTTCGGCTTCCCCCGCTCCGTCGTCTCCCCATGCTCGACCTGCACCACCGACATTTGCCTCTACACAAAAGCATCCCAAAAGGTGAGCTACACGAGCTGGAAACGAAACAAAAAAAAAAACTAAAGTTCAGGAGCAGGGAAGGGGGTGGGTAGAATGAATTACGATCTCGTCGGGGCTGAGGATGCCGAACTGGACCATCCGGACTTTGGTGACCTCCGCCGGGGAATAGGGGAACCGGGTGTCCATGGCGGTGGAGGGGACGAAATGCTATGGATTTGTAGTGCTGTTGGTGTGAAGCTTTGGAGCTCGAGAGTAACGTTCGCTCTTGCAGTGGCGGAGCCAGGAAATTTTCACTGTATGCGCTATAGAAAATAAATTATCTAAGTAGATGCAAACAAAATTTTGACACCATGATTATAATCCAAAAATATGTCAACTTTAAAATCAAACACAAACTGAAACTGTGGCGAGAAGACCATTAACTTGTTATGGGTTGAAGACTATTACCGTGTTACGCTGTTGAAGCTTGAAGCTGTGGAGGCTGAGAGGCTCCGGCTCGCGGCCCACCAGCACAGGGGCAGTCCGCAGTCGCGGCGGAGTTCTTCAGCAAATCAGCTCCTTGTCGAAGCTGAGGCTGGGGAGCCACCGGAGCGAGGGAAATTAGGGCTTTTCGCCCGAGGGAGAAGGGTATTTTGCGTGCGTGCGGGTATATTGCCCCTGCGTTCTTGTGATCTTGTTTGCTGTTCTTTTTTGTACAATTTTGGAGGGAATGGGTTTCGATGGAGAGAGAAGAAAACGAGCTAAGCGAAGAGATCTCGAGGGCGAAGCGCCGCGAGAGGATAAGGTACCTCTGAGAAAAGAGGGACGAGAGCAGGGGTGGGGGCTTATTTATAGACAAATGATGGGGGTGGCGGCGTAGATTGGTTTCGGGTTGGTTATTGGATCTTTTTTATTGATCCGGATCCGGATCCGGATCCGGATGTAGTCCCCATGTTAGTCATTTTGTCATGCATAGAGGGATAGGGGTCCATTAGGGGTATCACAAACTATAATTCGGTGTTCGTAATAATATGGCATAGGAGTGTACGAATTACGATGAGTTGGGTCAATTGGTAATAAACTCGATCAAAGCTGATCCTCTTTTTTTTTGGCTATGTTAAGTATTAGAGTTATATATTAGTTCACGGCGTAAGTCGTGATAAAAAAGAAGTAACAAAATTTAGGCAATGTCTATGCCAATATTACAAAAACCAAGTGTAGCAATGTAAAAGAGGAAAGAAGAAGAAAAAGCAAAGGACGAGGCTACTGTTGCAGAATATCATCAGACGGGGCAGCAGCCGCAGACGGGATATTGGAGTCGACGGCGGGAGGAGCATCAGCAGAGGCAGGGAAGGTTTCTGCCCAAGCGGCCTTCATGGAGGCAACGGAGCTCCTCAAATCCTCCTTGTCAAAACTTGGAAGAAGAGATTCTAACCAGAACTCCATTAGTCCAATAATTTCAGAGATAGAAATAAACACTGGTTTAGAAATGTTCCGAAAAATCCTGGCATTCCTCTCTTTCCAGGTAACCCAAAGAATGGCCTGAATGAGGAGGAACCAGTTGAAGTTTGACAAGGGGAAATTAAGACCAGGTTTATGGCCATAAAGATCCCCTAGGCAATCATATCCAGGATAAAGCCTTTGAGAAAGAAAGAATTTCCATATCTTAGAAACGAAATCACAAAACATGAAAAGATGCTTGTTAGATTCCAAATTGAAATCACAAAAAATACAAGTAGAAGAACCATTCCATCCTCTCTTAAGGAGATTTTCCTTAGTCAAATTTTTATTATGCAATACAAGCCATGAAAAAATCCTTA
>JAMKQA010248124.1:0-32274 GCA_024699735.1 Posidonia australis
ATATGGGGCATTTAGTAAACATCATGTATAAGCCATTGCACCTTTCCAATGGCAGCGGTAGTGTTTCCTGCAGCATCCAGGGCATCAGTTCTCTCACGAATCCTGTGGCTCATGCCAGCCATTTCAGCAATTCCACCAGCATTGTCACTGATGGGGCCATATGCATCAATAGCCAGACCAGTAGCCATGGTGCTTAGCATTCCTAATGCAGCAACAGCTATACCATACATGGCCGCAAGGCTAAAGCTGACATAGATGCTGATGGCAATAGCAAAAATTGGAATAATGACAGACTTGTAACCTAAAGCAAGCCCAAAGATGACATTGGTCGCAGCACCAGTCCTGCAGGAATCAGCAACATCCTGCACAGGGCTGCAAAGAGATGTGGATAAAATGATTAAAAACAGAGATATGAAAAATACAAACAAGATAAAAATAAACCAATCTGTTGTATGATCGGTAGATTCATCAAGTTACCTGTATGCATTGCTGGTGAAGTATTCTGTCACAAACCCGATGATTAGGCCAGCCCACAAACCCACAGCAACACAGAAAAACAGTTCCCTGCCAAATTAACATTGCATCTCAACCAATTGCCCACAGGCAACAAAACTTAAGTTCAGAAATAAGAAAACCTTTGACTTACCAATTCTTCACATGCTTCTGCACTCCAAAATTGAAGATCGTGAAGGAATTTGGAAGGGCAACGAAACTAACAATTGCGATTCCAATGGTCATGAAAACAGTGGAGATGATGAGTTGCTTCTTCAATGCTGGCTCAATGTTCTTCACTAGCTTTATTTCAAAGAAGTCGGTCGCAAAAAGAGTGGTAAGCAAGCAAACTAAAATGCCCATGGAGCTGATGAGCAGGGGATAGCACATTGCAGAAAATTCATGGTTGATTCCGAAAGAAGAAATTGAAGCAACCACAAGTGCAGCACATGAAGATTCAGCATAGGAGCCAAAAAGATCAGAACCCATCCCGGCAATATCACCAACATTGTCACCCACATTATCAGCAATCACCTGAAAGATTTCATGAAATAAGAACATCAGACATTCCCCGAGAGATCAATGTCAAATATCAGAAAAGCAGCACAAAGGTTAGCCTAGCATTAAGAAAACAATTACTAGGTAGAAGTTGAAGGTTATCGTACAGCTGGATTCCTCGGGTCATCCTCTGGGATGTTCCTCTCAACCTTGCCCACAAGGTCAGCACCAACATCCGCAGCTTTTGTATAGATACCCCCACCAACTCTTCCAAACAGAGCCATGGATGATCCACCTAGCCCATAGCCAGTAATTGACTCAAAGAGGCCTTCCCAATCATCTCCATAGTAGATCTTGAACAAATTAATGGCGATGTAGAGAACCAGGAGTCCATTGGCAGCTAGCAAAAAGCCCATCACAGCACCAGACCTGAATGCAATGATGAAAGCTTTTCCAACACCCTTTCTTGCCTCCAGAGTTGTCCTGGCATTAGCATAGGTGGCAATTTTCATTCCAAGGAAGCCAGAAACCAGTGAGGTTATGGCGCCAAGCAAGAAGGATATGGTGCTAAAGAGGGCGTTCGCAAGAGCAGGCTTGCACATCTTGTCCTTGCTGTAGGTGCATGGTTGGGCTTTTGTGCTGAAGCCTTCCACAGAACCAAGGAAGAGGAAGATCAGGACTGCAAACGCAGTCATGAACATCCCAACGTATCTGTATTCGGTAAAAAGGAAAGAAGTAGCTCCTGTTCCATAAAAACGTATAAGAGATTTAGATAAGATTGCCAATAAAACATTATGAGTATTAGAAGATGAAATTATATTAAATAGAAGTAAAATACCATAGTCAAGCATCTACGCGCTACTACTGAGAAATTGCAGCTAAAATAATGGATTCAATGGAGCATAAAACAAACAGGAAACTTAAGCCAGATTAAACAGAACAGCTAAGAAACACCCAGAGACATGAAGAATACCATCTTCAACTAACAAGTCGAAAGAGATAAACCATCGAGAATCAGGACGTCAAAAAAAAGTCTGCAGCAAAAAACAAAAAACAAAAAACCTCAATTACAACAGTAAAATGTAAATAGTCAATGAATGAATGGGTATTAAATCAAGTGCTAGAGGTAATGGTCTCCAACCTCTTCACGATCGTTTTTCTTGCAAAAAAAAACAAACAAACTGACAATTAAGAAATTGTACCACCTAGCAGACTAATATTCTGAAACCGTCGTCCTTCGTACAGATTATATTAGGCAGAAGCTACCAAATTAGAGTCGGCGACTAATGGTAAGTAAGAAGAACCAGACAAGTGAAGGTAAAAGTATAAAATCAGCAATGAAAAAAAAAGTAACAAAAAAATTCCAAAAACAACGCAATTATGGTTAGAACATCCACTGCATCACAGTGGAAAGAATAATTGAGCTAAAAAAAAAAAGGACACCAATTTTCCTAAGTACCAAGCGGGAACCAGCTCATCCGAGCCACATATTAGACAAGTCCCAGTCAAAATCTAAACAAAAAATTCAGATCTCTTTCCCAAGAAAAGAAGAAGAGGAGGAAAACAGCAAGCAGAGGTCGCGGAACAGACTCACCTTGGGAGATGGCTTTCTGGATTTCAGCACACTTGTTGATGACATTGACGTCACCAACGCCCTCCTCCTCCTCGATCAAGTAATCATCGAACCCGTTCTTCCTAACGTTCCCGCCCGCCTGCCCGCCGTCCGCCGTCAGCTTCACCCGCGAGACCAGAAACCACTGGAACAGCGAGAACACGATCCCGATCACGGCCGCCACTGGGATCAGCACCTCCGACAGTAAATCCGACAGAATCGCCGCCCCCATTTTCCGCACACAGAAAGGGACACAAAGAGAGAGAGAGAGAGAGAGAGAGAGAGATGCTTGTCGTTTGGGGGTGTTTCGAGGTGGTGCTGCGGGGAAGATGGTGATGGTGCTTATATAGTACCAGGGAGGTGGAAGGGAGAGGGGTAGTGGGTGTAAATAAAGGGGAAGGTGGAGGCTGGAGGCTGGGGGTGTCAGGAGATTTACGTCGTGGGAGGCATACAGATAAGTATTCGGCGTGTCCGAACGGACATTTACGCAATGGGGTGGGGTGCGGTGGGGTGTGGTGAGCCGCCGGAGGAGTTGGGGCTTAACCGTTGTTGCCACGAGGTTTAAGATGATCGAGATGGTTTCTTGGGATTTTGTAAGTGGATGTTTAGTTCAATTTATTGTTGTTTTCACTTGATTTGACTGTTTCACCCTTGTAGCGACGTAAATCCATGTTACTCTTTAGTACCACTATAGTTTAAATCCGCAAATCCTTGACGTTATTTTGGATTTATCGGTACCTTTTCTTTAAATAAAAAAAAGTTTCGACATGCAAATATGCTAAATTGAATAACTGTGTTAAATCCTTGTGAAACAACACTAATCATTGTAATTCTTTTCCTTCAACCACGAGTACATCTCTCTTTGTTATGTTTTCCTTAGGCTTAGCGATGTGTCGCTTCTGGATCTGAGATCTGTGGGTCTAAACTCATAAAGTTAAGGTCTAGATCTAGAACATAAGACCTATATATTCGTAAATCCAGATCTAATGACCCGTTTGCTCAGTGGATAGGCTGTGAGTTCAAAAATACCAAAATCTATAGACTTATAAACTTGAATTATATTATAATAATTATATTAAAATATATAATATTTTATATATTTTTTTCATGTTGATTATAATCATTTATTTAATTTTATTTGTGTAACGAACTCGTTTATTTGCAATTTAAAAATCTACTTTCTTAGGAAAAAAACTTTGAATGAATTATATCATATTCATATGTAAAGTATTTTATTTGTCAATAGTAAGATGAAAGTGTGATATAAAGATGTAAAAAAGTACGTGTTTTCAAATAAATCAGTCAAACTTAAGACTTAAATCTATTATCTTCATGGATTTCGATGTAGTTCTAAGTCAAGATTTTAGATTACAAATCTAGATCCAGACTCGTGAAAAAAAACAAGTCTAGATTTAAGTATAAATAGACTCAATCTGCTACTAAACCTAATTCCCCTCAATGCACTCTGTATTGGTTGTGATAGAATTGGATGGAAAGAGAGGTACAAGATCCATGGTAAAGTTTAATAACGATGTTAGGATTCGAACTTTAGTAAAAGCTATAATACCACGATACTCTTAGGTAACGTTTGGTAACGATTATTTTCCATCGCTTATTAGAAATAATCATTTATGGATAAAAAGTTAAACCAAACACATAAAAAAAAAACACCAACTTATTTATCATATAGAAAATTTACCTTAAAACAGTTAAAAATGAAAAGCTATGGGAGATAGTAAACTAACTTTTCATTATAATCAATTCGACTATAATCGTTATCAAACGCAATCTTAGTTACCAACTTCCATAATGTAGTAACAATGTCTCATTGTCACAGTGACTGAGAGAACTCTAAACTCGCCATAAGGTTGCATAAAAAATAAAAATTCTCCTCTAACTATCTCAACCATAAACAAAAAAAAAAAACAAAAACAAACTTCCATAATGTAGTCGATTTTTGTGCCACGTATTTAAAAAGACGTACGAAAACTCAGTCACAACTAATTAGTAATGTGATTATTAACTCCGCAAGGGTAATTTTAAAAAGTCAAAGAAAACGGCAATAATTCGTAACAAACTACTCCAAGCCGAGTTTGTAACACTCACCTTGGAGTTTTAACTTATCGTGCTGCTCAAGGTACTTTAATAATCTTCCCAAGCCAACGTGGTTTAATTTTAAATGCACCAAAGAATAATCCCATTATTTCCATTCAGCTTCCAAATTTCGAAGCGAAGCATGGCAGATTCCGAGGCAGGACACGTGCAAGGAGGGCGCAGGCGAAGGCGAGGGCGTGTGTAGCAGAACAAGTGCGAGGGCAAAGCAGCCGGGGAGGGTCGTGGACGGCCGGAAGAGAACCAGGAACCATGTCGACACCGCTTCCGTGTCGCCTTTCCATTGGCGGTATCGTCCGGAACGCGACAGATGGGGGGCGGCCGGTTTCTGGTCACCGCCGCTTGTTCCAGATGCGGTTTCGCCGCTTTAATTGACACATAAGGCTTGCGTGATTTTTAGGCCACAAACTTCATATTCTTTTTCTGCTCTAGTCGTCTTCCTTTCGTTTCTAGAGTTTCTTTGGCTGGTCGTCTGATGTAAAATTAACAGCTGTAAGCCTCCGTTTGTTGGCTGTTGGATTCAATATCAGGTCATTAATGTTTACGCAAATGAACAGCACAGAACTGTACGATTCATATTTCTAGATGATTAAATGTAAGCTTTTGTGGTAATATCTTGAGTATAATATTAAACTTAAGTGTGTTGAATTAATTAAGTCTTGATATTCCTCAATGAATAACTCAAGCTCCTTGCTGAATGTAAGTCCGGGTAGATCTACACTATGGTCAGAACTTAAGAAGTGCTGCCCAATGTTGAATACATTTTCGAAAATTTTCGTTAATTGTGGAAAGCAGGCTATATTCTGAGAAAACAATTGATGGAAGACGAAAGTGATAAAAAACTATCTCCTTGAATTATATCAGTTGTTTAAACTAAAAAAAGGTGGAACAAGCTTAATATCGATTTTTTAGGACCATTTGAACGTACTGGGAGCAATAATCGTGACTTTGATATTTTACATCAACAACTAGATAAATTTACTAGGATTATTAACAATTTAGATTTCAATGATGAACTAGTCGAAATTATCTGAACTCCAAATACCAACAATTCATTTTCGGTCAAAAGCTGTTATAACTTTTTGAATGAGGGTGATCTGAAATATCCATTCAATATTAGTATCTAGAGTAGTGAAATTCCATTAAAAGTAAAGTCCTTTCTTTGATTGGCTATTCAAGATAAAATCCTATCCAAAGAGAATCTATTAAGAAAAGGATGGCAATGATCTATCATTTGTACATTCTGCTCGTATAGTTGTGAAAGTACTTTGCATATTTTTTTTTCACGTGTCCACTAGCAACAATTATCTGAAGATTTTTTTTCTCTAATATCTCAAGTATTCAGTATAATAATTCGAAGGAAATATTCCATCAAAAAACAAATACGAATTTTTCTGTGAGTAATGTAATACAAAACCTTCTCGCTCCGGTTGTCTTTTGGATCATTTAGTTAGAAAGAAATATTCAAGTTTTTAGAAATAAATTTAGATCTTCTGATATTATACTATTTGATATTATATCTCTAATTAAGTTTTGGGGAGTAACTTTTCTGTTAGGTAATAGCAGCTTGGAATTCACTCAAGACTTGGATAACATGCTTCAGGCTTGGAACCAGAAGAGCGCTGACCTTACAGTTCGATCCATTGCTTCCTCCATTGGACTGCTTGCACTTGGATCCAACACTAGAGCTGCTAATGATGCCCCAACCTATGATCCTTTCCAGCTTGACATTGGAAATGTTAATTAGTGATTATTATAAGACTTTCATTTGTTTGCTATTTCGGGTTGGCATGTAATATTTTGGACTTCTATTCGACTGGTTGAGAATTTACTCCTGTGGTTAATCTAATTTTGTAAATTTCATTCACTTGGTGGTGGCTTTTATAGTCAAGTGATTATTACTATTAGTGAATGATATTACCGATTTCAATAAAAAAATACATATATATTTCTAGACGATCATGTCTCAAAAGAGGCTAGTTGTCTATTTAAGGTATGCGAATTTCCACAGGTACATTGCGAAAATATTGTCATTGAAAATGATGTCCATGTCGAGAATGATGTTTTTTTTTGAAATCGGTAATAAGTTCTTTTTCTTATATTGAATATATCATCAAAACAATCAAAAAAAGTCTCAGTTTGATAGTTGGAATACAGAACCATAGGGAAAGAGATAACAGCTCCACAGAAGAGGAGCTAGAAGCCAAAGTTCAAGGCTCAAAAAATTACAGAATCAAGTAAGGAATTATCAGATACGGCAAAAATTTTGTTGTTTCTTGCCTTCCACACATTCCACAGGAAAATTTGAACGAAAGAAAAGATACCAATGGCAGGCAGAGCCATTCTCAGCAAAGGTGGCATGGAAAATAAGTCAAGTATAGATAAGATGGCTGGATATAGAGGATATGCAGCAAAGACTTTCCAGATGGAATTAGCAAATGAGTAGGAAATAAATAAATGTGCTGCAGTCTCAGTATGGTGATTACAAAAGGAACATTCCGTGGAACCATTCCAGCTTCTTTTGCATAAATTATCCTTGGTCAAGATTTTATTACAACCAACCACTGTCGTTTATCATTGTATAGCAAGATCTGACAGAAAAATTATTTGAAGTAGGTTTCCATACAAGAGTGTCAGCCTCAGAGTTTAGACCAACAGTAGGAATAATCCCCAATAAAATGTTCATTTGAGAATGTAGGTGTTTAGCATTCGATATTACCAATGGTGCATTGAACAGATTATTTGGGTTAGAAAGACCAATTCTAACAACTTTATCAACAGTGACATATTTCATTTTTGCGTGACTGTAAAGGTCAGGAATAAAGTCTCTCAATTTTTCTTCGTTCCACCAACGGTTTTCCCAGAAAATAGTGGTCTTCCCATTGTTAACATGAAAAAGAGAAAAGCCATTAATGATATCAAAGCATTTTGTAATTTCAGACCACAAATGGGAGGATCTATTGCGGTAGGAGTTTAGGAGAGCTCCAGAGCCTCTCCTGGCTAAATACTTAGCTTCGATAATCTCTTTCCATATCAGCGAGTAATCATTAGATAGAAACTGACAAAGCAATTTACTTTTTGAGGCTTTGTTGAAATTCCCCAAATTGATGACCCTCCACCCTTGCTGTTCCTTGGATCTGCAAAGGGATTTCCAATTTGCCAAATGGTAAGCTGTGGAGGAGGAAGAGTTCCACAGAAATCTAGATCGGGATTTATCTATAACCTTCTCAACTTTAGTTGGGAAGTGTAGAACAGACAGGTAGTATGTTGGAATGGCAGAAAGAACTGCATTAACCAAAGTTAGACTTCCCCTTAAAGATAGTAATTTTGATTTCCATAGTGATAATTTTTTTATGATTTTTTCTATAATAGGTAACCAGTCGAGGTATTTGGCTTTCCTGTAATGCAAGGGAAGTCTTAAATATTTCATAGGAAAGTTTTCAATTCGACATCTGAGGATTTGCGAGGCTCTCTGAATAAAACTATCTGGAATACCAATACCAGCAATGGTGGATTTGGAGAAGTTAATTTTCATGTCGAGAATGATGTCAACATGCGTATACCATCATTAAAAAAAGAAGAAGAGAAATCGATGTATATGTTCGATCTTACACCAGCACGATCATTTTATTGTTCTTTCGTCTAGACGTGAATCTTAATTAATCTTACAGGAGGGTTAGTAATTAATTATCATTCCGAGGCCAGCTGGCACCGCAGCATCAACGGCTCGATGCACTAGAAAACGCCGAGAGGGCGTAGTGCAGCGTTTTAATTGGTTCTAATTATTAATTTTTCTTAACTAATTATATAATAACGTGATCCTGCTGCCATTACACGCTCAATTCATGCGTGGAGAGGTGTACATATGATTCTAGTTCTTAAATAATTCACCAGTGGATGGAGTTGTTGCGTAAATAATCACGCGTGGTTAGCGAAACATAGATCGTTCTAATTCTCGAGCACGGGATAATTACTAGCATAGAATACCTTATTTGTTTTGTAATCCCAATGGACTGACTTCTCTCCTGGTTCCCTTCCATTAATCCTCAGCTGTAGATTACCAGTGGATAAACGCGTTTCATTTAGGATGCCAACTTAAACAGTTTGGAATATTCTCTCTTTCAATCTTCCGTGACGGTCTAGAAGAATAAAGTGGTATACTTAGAGATTAAGTGACATATGTGAACTAATCGTTAATGCTCGCATAATTAAAGGGTTCAACCATGTGCATTTGATGTAACTTGATGACATCGTGCAAGCCATGGAGTGTCAGATAATCCAAAATGGGAAATCAAATTACTGTGCTTGTTACCCAGAGAATCCTAAAAAGGATTAATCTATACATCATGTGTGCATATTTTTTATGAATAGTTGAAGTATAATCGAATATTCCTGTCAGGCCCTCCTGTGTATCTATATATATATATATATATATATATGCTCATTAGACATCCTTTCAGTTGTTATTTCTAGGACAGCAGATTTGTCAACACATATGCAGATTTCTGTGGGTGGCACAGTTTGCTTGTTATGGAAAAGCATGGATGGAGACACAATAATGAAGACGTAACTACCATGAATGCCGCCAACAAAGGTACAAAAACAAAAGAGTATGACATATGTCACTGGACACGCCACACCTTAGGTAAACATGGGTCCATCATATATGGTCCAAAACAATGGGTCAACTCATTTGCATGCAAATGGGTTTTGAGCGGTTAGATATTTCTTTGGAAGGTGATTAGGTAATGAATCTTTTCTCTATCAGTATACTTCACAATTGCGGAGAAGACGAATCATTTCCGTCACTGTGCATTGGATTAAATTCTCATTAGAATCTACGTTCACGTGAAGATTACTTTAAAAACCAGCTCGAATACGACAAAATACACCGTGAATTTTCCCAGGTAATAAATCTCATCACCCCCACGCACGTGTTTGTTGTTTCCCATGCGTATAGAGAACCGTATGGGTGGCGGGATTTGCATGCACCGCGCCCGCAAATCACATCCAACGAATCACGAGCCGGCGAGGACCACCACAAGGGGCTTTGGTTATATATATTCCATGGGCGAAGTGGGGCCGCCGTGACGTGGCACGGTAGGAAGCGTCGGATCACGGCACGGGTACCTAGACGTCGTCTGATCTCTGGGCCGTCGATACCAAGACGTGAGTGCGAGTTTTCCAAACTTTTGTCCTCCCACTTACGGAGAAACCCATGGGTTCCTCGCACGTCGTGCCGGGATTAAATTAATGTGCCTTGATGGAATGTGTCGTGTGTGCCCTCCCCCGCCATAATCGCAGACTATAATGGCCTTCTTTCCATGTTGACCTTCCACTAACTACATGGCTGCACCGTAGACTCCCTTAATTATTCTTAATTAGCCCAACTCTTGGACACCTTAAAGTGTCGAGTACGTTCACGGGTAGTGTTTACTTCTTAGATTATAATTGTAAGGTACATGTATCTTGTTGGGAGGAAGACACCTTCTGTCCCTTTACTTATGATGATCGATTAGTAGTGAGAAAGATAAATAAATACATAATAAAAATTCATGATTACAAAAAAAGATAAGTATTTTCGTAGAAAATCTTCTGGATGTGGAAAGTAAAAACCAAGAAATTAGAATGTTCCATATCTAAATCTTCTACTATATTTAATAATAGGTACACCAAAGTCTTCTCTGGTGATTTACTGAAGGAAACACAACATTCATCAACAAAGCATCAAAGAACAATACAACAAGAGGTACTTGAGTTACCAACATAGCTGCTCTAGATCTTCAATTGCTGTTCGTTTCGTACAATACCAAATGACATGAGTTTTGGTAAGAATGAAGATTCACGTCTCCTCGATAAGTCGACAAACTTTTAGTCGAAACTGGAAATGATTCACCACTCAGACAAGTCTTCTGCTAGTGCTACATGCGACTATAACTGTTGCGACTTGAGCCATGAAAACCTACCTCGAAATTGATGCTCCTCTGTATCAGTCCTTAATCCAATTGTTTAGATCGAAGAACAACAAGTAAAGAACACACTAACCAAATTTGAACCACATGTGATCATGAATAAATCTCTAATAGTCGCTTTGATGAAAATTGCATAGGAGTCACCATTAGAGAAAACTACACCTTTCTTTTCTTTTCTCTTCTCTTATTTTTAGGACTACAAGTAGGTTCTTTTTACATATATATAGGTCAATGGAGCGAACGTTTGTAACATTCACGGGACATCCTCTATATGAGAGGAAACCCAACAAATCTGTAACATCCATGAGACATAATGTGGAGAGAAATCCAACAGTCTAAACATATCTTTCATTCTGACGTGATTTAACTTAAATGGTAAGAATATTCTTTATAATCAACAATGTCAAGATTTGAATCTTACTATGAAGTCATACAACTTGATCGAACCATCCAACATGTGTGAGGGGTAAGATCACCAAATATTGCCCCAAAAACTATGCTAAATTACGCCAGAGCAAATGAGAGGTGGGACTATTAGTATTCTAAATTATGCCATGATTTTTTAAATTGTAACCAACCAAGAGTTTTAGAAGTATCTAGAAACAACTCAAGCATCCACACAAGTGTTCACCTCTTGTCTTGCTTTCTATTTTAAAAAAAATGAGAAAAATAAAAGACCATACATGGAGAGTATAAGTGTCATAATATTTATCGGCGATTATATACCTTGAAATGATTAATTACTTCAAAGGCATGATATTCACTCATACGAGAAGTCTTTGAATTTAAAACACAAGTAGCAAATACCACGTTATTTCTCTACATCATGACGTTACTTCTTTAAACATGGTTAGATAATGTCAGTCTATATCAATATCAACATCTAAATTCTTTTCCATAAGATTCGAATTTGACTCTATAGTTATACAATCACAATATATGATCAACTAAGCTATGTACTGTTTGTTTTTCTATTATATTATCCCTAACCTTGTGAAAGTGAGACCTGAAAAAACAACGTTGCTGTGTACTTCACGTTAAAGACATTTAGCTCATGTTTAGAACATGAATAAAGGTAGAATTGGTATTATAATTTCATTTGGTAAGTCAAAAAGTAGAATAAAAGTAGAATAGTAATTCTTATTCTTATTGACTTATTCTAGAATACTTATTCCGCGAGAATGGTGGAATAAAATTATTTATCTAAGTTATTTTGATACATATATGTATACGATATACTTTTCTTTGGTTTAAAATCAATATATATATATATATATATATATAATATAATGTATGCATATTTTAAACTAGATATATATCTAAATAATCAAATTGATTACTATTAATCCACATGTTTCCACTTATTCTGATATTTATTCCACTTTTCATCTAAACTAGAATATCACATTATACACACCTATTCATCTTTAAAATAAAATTACTTCTAAACTAAATAATAATATTATCAAAAAATCAATATTATTTCCCATTTATTTTAAATTTTCTTATTGAGTAGCTTAAAAACCCAGGGCACGTGCCACAAAAAAAACGAGTACATGCACTTCTTTCTTTTCCCACTTGCTTTTCTCCTTGGCAGTAGATTTGTACTTGATGATATGTATATAATGATCTCTTTTCCATCTTCAAGAAAAAAAATATTCCTGCAAAATTCTGTGTACTTTGCAGCAATGGAATCTGTACTCTCCCCCCCCCCCCCTATTCTCACCGCACGGGTGCACGCAGATACCAAAAAAAAAACCTGACATCAATCATGATTGTTGATTAGTATATTATTTACGGTACTAATCGAGATGATTCTTCCGTTTAAAGTTTCCGTGCATCGGAGTCTCTCACGCATCGTCACACCTTCTGCGGGGCTCCAGCGATTCCACTGGGATTTGGGATTTAATAAGTCTTCCGCGGTGGTGTATTTGGCAGTGGGCACGGTGCCGGCCCTCCGACGACAGTAGTGTTGTTTGTGTGGAGAATCCACTCCACGTGGGAGCTTGAGCAATGGAAGAAGCAGGGAGTTACAAATAAATACAGCCATGGTCCATCCGATGTCGGCCATCAATGGTCCAAATAAACATAAAGAACATAGTAGGCTGCATTTGTTACGTCAAAAAAAAAAAAGAATAATTACTGTAGTGGTTCCATTTTGATAGTTATTTACGATCGTTCTAGAAATCCTTCTTCATCATCTACAGTGATTGGAATGGTATTCAGTTGCGCTTTTCCGACAGAAATGCCGCTATTTGTCTGGAAAAGCTACTCTATCGAAGAATTGGAGCGTCTAGAGTAAAATAAAGCTGCAAACAAACGCAACAATAGTTTGTAACAAGGTACGTCGCCCTTAGACACGAAGGGTATAGAAGGCTATTGAGATATTTAAAGTAATATATGGTGTTTCAATGTAACATAGTTTTGGGCTAACTACTTATCTCGTAGAACATAAGTTTACAATGAAATTAAAGTACTGGAATAACATACAATTTAAGGAACAGGAAACACATTTGCCTCACCCTTTTATATTTTTTCCCCAATATGTTTTTGAATGTTAAAAGCTGATTGGGCCGAGCGTGGGTACAAGCCCAAGGCCGAAGCGCAAGACAGATTTCGTTGAATTACTTAAACAAAAAGAAATGGGCCTAAGTTTGATTAATGCATTGATGTTGGACTTTGTCTTAGGCCGATCGATTGTTCATGCTCATTTGTACTGTGCATGTAGGTCAGTTCACAGCCTTAGCCCAATTAAAGAATCTCGTTAAGTTTATTTGAATTGGGCTGTGAAATACCTAATTAAATCAAAAACTCGTCTATAGAGATCGTCTGGTTATGTGTAAGGGTGCCTATGATTCGGTTTGGTTTGGTTTAGACAAAAACTATGAACCAAATTATACCTATCGATTCTCATTATATTAAAATCAAACCGAACCGTATATGTACTTGGAGTCAAATTGAATTGAATTATTCAAAAGTCGGTCAGTTTGGTTCAATTCTTTCTTTTTTTAATCTAAATATCTATCAAAACATGATTCAATAATATTATAACGTATACGTTACTTATATAATATATTTTATTAGCCTAAAAAAAACACAACCTAATAAAACAAGAAGTTCAATACAAGAGCCGAATAAAAAGGCATAACCGTTGTTGCAAAAAAGTTAATACTTATTGATAAAATGTTCTCCAAAATGTAAAAAGAATATACCTATATACTTCTAAATTAAAAGACTAAATAATTGAGTTATTTGCTTTAACCAAATAAAAGTGTGGAAAACATGATCATCATTTTACTTCAAATATTTAACACGTCTAGAACAAAGAAATAGATAGGCAAAAAGCTAAAAACTACTTGCTTACATTAATATATCTACAATAAAGATGTCTTGGAAGTTGAAGCGTGATAGATACCACAGATAAAAGCTCTACATCTATGACCAAATAAATACTACAATAAAAACAATGTAATTGATTCCATGAGAACTTAAGAGTATTGGAGTATGAAAATAGTATTGTTAGTATATCGTTCAAAAACAAAAAAAAAAAGTATTGCTAAGATGTAAAAGCAAATACAATGTCCAACATACGTGGAATAAACTAATAACTTGAAGGACTCAATAGAAGAAGAGATAAGTCTCTTTGGTCTAATACGGATGAGACTGTAAGAGTACCATTATGAGGAAAAGTTTTCTTTGAAACAAACTACACGGATGACGGACTCATTGTGCACTAGAGGAGATGACGGAGTAGACAGCATGGCACGGTGAAGCATTGGAGGAGATGATAGAGCAAACGACATGCTGGAGCAGATAACATCAAGCAGTGGGGCACTAGAGAAGACGACATGGACGGTAGATCAACCAACGAAGGAGTGGTCGTTGGAGCTTGGAGCGGTGGATTGCTGGAGCCTAGAGCGGTCAACGGAGTAGATGGCAAGACGGTATGCAATAGTGGCTGAGCGAAAAAATGAAAGTGAAGCTAAGTTAGGACTTAGGGATAGGGTTTTGAAATGTAAAACGCTTTTATATTAGTTTGAATAAAAATGAGTGATGAAATTTCAAATCTAGTAGATGAAGAATGGAGATATAAAATATTTATTTAAATATAATATATTAATATATAGATCGATTCTTGATTCAGTTCGATTAACCATATTTAGAATCAAAAACCAAATTACTAAGAATTGTTCTAAGATTCGATAATCCAATCGAACCATTCAACAAATCAAAATCAAATCGAATCATAAAAGATGTTTTGATTCAGTTAACCGGTTCTCACTAAACGGAAACATGTACATTCGTAGTTATGTGGACAAGAAATATATTGATTTCAAAGATAATTTGTTAAAAAAAAAATCCTAAAATTTATATATCTATACTAATCAAACGTATGTTTATTGTGTCGACAGGTTATCTCGATTTGGTCCCCTTCTTTGATCTCTAAGTAAAAGAGACCACCAACTTGGACACGTATGTGCTTGAAATAATGTACACAATTCCCGAAAATATTAATTTTTATAGAAAAATGTGTTACATGCACTTAAAAGGCCTTAATTAGCTACACATTACCATTAATTAGTCCATGACAGGTTCCATGTTTAAACAAGACAAGCAACAAATCACGCCTAATGATTTCTCTAGTTAATAGATCATGAAATTTATGAGGACTGATAAAGATGGACCGCGTAGACATGAAATAACTAAACAATTGGTTCCAATGTTCAGTTTGTAATGAAAACATAAACATAGAAAACTTATAATACCAAAATCAAATTTGACAAGGCTAATTTGGGAAAAAAATAGAGTACACCGATTTACATACATGCACCAATACCAGGTTTTATACGTTACAGTGCAAGAAAAAAAACCAGAAAAAAAAAGAAAAAAAGAATAGAGATCACTAATTTAGCCCTACAGTTAAAGAAAATTTTTCCATCACTATAAGATAAAAGGTAGATATCTTGAAAAATGCACGTAAAATAATAAAACGTCTTAGAAAATATGTATTTGATTAATATGAGAAAGATAACTATCCAACCCCTCTTTATGTTTGAAATTGGATGAACTAACTAATTTGAAGTTTATATGAATAAACATTATTGAAATAGTTACATTCCTCACATATAACATTTATATATCCTAAATATTTTATTTTACTACTTTTGAGCAAACATATGAACTCATAAAAAATGTAAATGTTCTCAAGAACAATTTACTTATCAGTACTTCGAACGGATTTCACCATTTTCTAATATCAGTATCTCTTACTTAAAAGCATTAGAAATTGGTACCTACTAGTTAAGACGATATACACTATAATCATTTTGTTCCAAAACCATAACTTAAAAAGGAAATTTGACAAATATACTCTCCAATAGAATTGACAAGCTCTTCTCTTTACGCCCCTCTCGATCCTACCAACCCTTACCTCTGTCGTTGCAAAGGATGACATTGACAAGAGGATCTACTGTTGCAACCTTCTCCCTTTGATCTAGTGACTCTTTCGATTCCGATTCCTTGATGATTGTTGTGTTGATTGTTTTTGGGTGCGGACAAAGGAGAGGGGTGTTGGCATTGGAGTTGATGGGAGAAGCACAACCAAGAGAGACAATTTGACGAAGATCGATGAGTGTGTAACCTATATTGGCGATGGCGAGTTGTGGAGGGAGCTAGAGAAGGGGTTGCTCTTCTCGGTGATCTATGCATGGTGAGGAGTAGAAATGGCAGCAATGACTGTGGTAGTGCTGATGGGGACTGAGGCACTAGGGAACAAGGTCAAAAGAGTAACACTAAGTGTATACGAGGCTTGTGTCCTTACGACACTAGTGGGAAGGACAAGCGACAAAGTGCATCTATGAACAAAACACAAGTCATTGGAGGGACCATGGGAAGGTGCAAGATAATACAAAGAAATGAAATGAAGGCTTCTAAGTTATAAGTCAAGAACAAAACAATTAGTTTACATTCAAAATAAACGTTGTTAGTTTCAAATGAATTAATTTGTTAATTGTCCTAACGAGGAAGTATTAATTTGTAAGACTTTTAGCTCAAGTTTGGATGAAAGAATAAAACTGGAATAAAGGTAAAATTGAAATAGTAATTCCGTTTGACAAATAAAAAAGTGGAATAAAAGCAGAATAGTAATTCCTATTCTGATTTATTTATTCTAGAATAGCTATTCCGTAGGAAATGTGGAATAAAGTTATTCTCATACATATATGTATCTAGTGTGTTTATTTTTTGTTTAAAAAATAATACATATATAATATAATATATACATATTTTAAACTAGATATATATATTAATAATCAAGTTGATTATTATTATTCTACATGTTTTTCATTTATTCCAATACATATTCTGATATTTATTCCACTTTTCATCCAAACGAGAATATCTCCCTATACACACTTATTGACCTTTAAAAAAAATCACTTCCAAACTAAATAGTAATACCATCAAAATACTAATACCATTGTTCACTTAGTCCTACTTTTCTTATTTTACATTCAACGAGGGGCTTAAAGTATAAGATACTGATATGAGAAAGAGGTGAAGTTGGAGGTATGAATAAGTAAAGTGCTTTTTTTTTCATAATTAGAGTGGTTATGAAGTTTAATGTTACAAATCGATTTTGATATCATGATGTAGCAAAAGTGACAATTTTTTATTTAGAAACAAAAGTCTATTTCATAATCAAAACACACTTCCTATATATAAATGTGTGTGTGTTTATGTATGTATACACTATATTACTAATTGTCACTTTTTACTTAACAACTACTTATTCCACGTGACATTTTTATTTATATTTCTTACTCTACCATTAGTACTAAAGTATCTTTCTTCTTGCATTTATATTGAATTCTTCATTATTATGTGCTTAATAATGCTATGGCACGTGGCATCTGTATTTATATGCATAATCCACCACTTACATTATAACATATTTCTTATTACGTTTGTACGAGATTGAATCTCTTATCTACATGTATAATATTAGTATCCACATTTGTAGGCCTCATTATGATACGAGCATGTCCGAAAAAATACATTTATAAACACCATTCACTTACAAATTCTAAAGTCTGCAATTAAATTTCTTTTCATTCAAAAAAATTACCAAAAGAAGCACATATAATATTATCTAAAGATAATAATAAAATAGTAATTTCATAATAGCTTTGATTATTTTCTTAATCGTCTATCTAAAAAGAACTATAATTAATTAATTTTGAAAAATATAAAAATATTAATAGTTTTGAATAGATGTCGCAAGGACTAATGAATATATAATTAGTAACTATAATTGTAGACACCAAAATCAATTTGTCAACCACTTGCCAGTCCGGAAGAGCGCATCGGAGGCAACGAGGCATTCCCCTACACTAAGGCATTTTTACACCCCAAAATCACTTCAAATTAACCCAAATTTCTAAATCTAGCCCAATATCATCAACCTACTTCAGAACACCAAGTCCAAGCCCATTTGATAGTTCGCCACTCAAGAAACAGGTCTAAATTCTAGCCAATAGGGTCTGTCAAGGGTACGACAAATCTCATCGGCAACTTTATATGGCGATCATAGAAGGCGGCTAGTATTGGCGAATATTGGTGACGAATCGAAGTGACGAGAAAGCCTGACGAAGTGATCTGTTTTAGTTTAAATTGATAGAGGGATTGGTTGATCTTTTCACTTCCCTGGATCACTAATTCCCGTCTCGCCATTGGCCAAGGCAGATCTGGGTGTGATTTCTGAGTGTTCTTGACCATCATATCCCTTTTCTTGATTCAAATCCCCATATAATCTCTTGATTTAATCCTAACCATTCACCATTCACAAACTTTTCCAACGACCTTCCTCTCTTCTTCCCTCTATAAGAACCTCCTTAGAGCTCACGTAGCTCTCAAGTTGGCATTCCCTGGCTCTCCCAGACCTCACCAGTGGCTAACACTCAACTCCAGCCACCGAGCCCACCCTTCCGGCCATCCTTCCACTATCACCTCGTCTCTGCCCGTTCACGACACTACAATGCTTCCGTAAAAGCTCAAGCATCCTCTACATGTGCTCCTCAGGCCATCCTTAACCCTGAGTCGAAACCCAATCACGGACAGATTGAGCCTCATCCTCACCGATTAATTGAATTTCGTCCGGGCGTCCGCAAGATTGACGAACCTTTCAGTGTGTCCTGATCTTCCCACAACCCATCCAACACTTCCACGTGATCATCCTGTCCTTCCTTAACATCCAGTAGTCGATCTTCTTCCGCCTCAACGCTGTCGTGCGCCATGAATCAGAGGAGCACCCACCATTGCGAGTCGCCAGGAAGGACAAACATTCACAGGTAAGTTTCCAACCCTGTGACCTAATCTAGGTTGGTTTCTCCCATTGCGTTGCTTTGTATCATCCGCATGCATCGTGTATGAGCCTGCATTTGCATCCATGCATCCACGCTGTTCGCACACACTACCAGCAATAGATTCAATGTGCTCCAAGACGATCGACGGCCTGTAAGTGATCTCGTATCCATCTCAGTAGCCTGTCGCATTCCTCATTACCTCCTTGACCTTCCTAAAGCCTCAGATCGATGTGTTGGAGCCTTTATTTGCTCTTTGCAGTCAAGTTCATCAACGAAAGTTGTATCGATGGTGAGATAGGTCAAGGAGAGCATACACATAGCCATTCTTTCATCTAAGTACCTGCACATCTTCCTCTTTTCCCCTTTGACCTTTTGGAGGCCTCAGATCAACGCACAAGAGCCTCTGCTTGCTTCCTTCAAAGGAGCTTGTTGGCAAGAGGAGGTGGGAGGAGAGATCCATAGTGTCATTTTGAGTTTCGAATGCATGATTGTGATCCTTTTGATCTATTCTTGCTTATTTGATCTTGATTTGACCCTTCTACAATGATTTGGTGACAAATTTGGCAAAAAGCTTGCTTTTTGGACTGGCAAAGGGTCACGTGAGATTGACCGGCAGATCGTGCCGACGAGCGGTATTGATGGATCGTTGATGTGAGTTCTGTTGATGGATCTTGCCAGCGATTCTTGCAAGCGGAAATCACTTGTGAGAATCCACGGCGGAAGGCCTAGGGTTCTGACAATTGTTGAATTCTTTATGGTTTCCTTGTTCTGGTTTTCTTCTAATATTCTGGCCATATTTCAATTTCCAATACGATCTTTCTTTTCAACATTCGCATTATCTTTCTTTCAGCTTGCTTCTTTCTCTTTGAGTCGGTCGTCGGAGTCGCAACGCCGATGAGCGAGGTGGGGGGAAGAACCAGGTCGTTCCAAGCTCAATCGGAGCTGATGGATCTTCTCCCCACTCTTCCTTCTTGCTTCCTACCCATTTGGATGCAAGATCGGACGTCAGGGAAGCCTTGGATGGCTTCCCAGACGGTCGTCGTCGACGAGATGCAGTCGTCGTTGGCCGTCAATTGTTTTAATTTTTTTTTAAAAATTCTTTTCTTTTCTTTCTCTTGCATTTAAGTCATTTTATTTTGCATATTAGTCCCTACATTTATAAATCATTTTAATAATGTTTTGATTTGGTAAATTTGCAATGTGGCCCTTGTGTTTTTATTTTACTAATTCTCATGCTTTCAAATTTGACATAAAACCCTCTAATTTAATTTTCTTTCACCTTGAATCCCCTAATTTGCACATAAAACTCTGAACTTCACTAAAATGACACTGAAAATATGATTTTATGGCACGTTTGCAAATCAGACCCTAGAAATTCATATTTTCATCCATGAGTCCAGTAATTTGCACATTTAGCCCTGAATTTCTTCAAAAGTACACTAAACACTTGTTTTACTCGCAAATTTACAGATTGGACCCTAGGAATCCTAATTTTATTAAAAATGCATAGTTTTGCACATTTAACCCTAACTTCCTTAAAATTGCATAAATGTTGTTTTCTTTAACATTTTTGCTGATTTAAACCTAGAAGCCTCAATCTTTACCCAAGAACATGTAATTTTTGCATAGAGGTCCCTAGAAACTTACATATTTCACCTATGCTTTCATTTGTACATTTTATTTGCTTTTTTCACGCATATATTCTCATGCTTTTTTTCTTGCATCATGTAAGCATTTCAAACTTATTTCAAAACTAGTTTTTCACATTATTTTTCGAATTTCTTTCGATTTTCATGATTTTGATTTGAATTGGATTTTCATCGTCCGATGGCATACATTAACAGGCTTGATAATGCTGACATTGAGTGATGATTGTTTTTTCCTCATTTAATTTTCTCGGATTTCATAAGTTTTCGCTGTTTTGCGTGACACTTTTTGAATATTTCTGATTTTCACGATTTTCCTCATCGTTCAAGGGCTTACAGTAAAGTGGCATTTTTAATGCATGCATTGTCCCTCAGATTATTTTCCTTATCGTTTCTTCTTCTACTTCTTCTCTTTGGTTTGTCATGTTTCCGCATTCATCTTTGGCATGTGCATTAAGAGTAGACAACCATACACACACTAGATCATTAGCAAGCAAGAAACCTAGAAAGACCGATTTCTTAGGGCACATGCGGGTGCCTAACAACTTCCCCATTCGTAACAAGAATCCTTACCCTTTTTCTGACCCGTATTGATCTGCGCACTTCATCCATTACGTACAGAGCATAATGTATTTTCTTTGCATTGTTTTCTTCCTTTGTGTTTGGTTTTCCTCGTCTTTCCATTAAAAGACTAGGTGACGACTCCTTTTCTTTATCCTTTTCTTATCTTTTTTTGGTGTTTCCGAGTCTAGTCTCCTTTATCGGATTCACCATCTTCGCCGTGACTATATCGAGACTCCTCGTGTGTTTCGCACCCATTGTGGAGTCTTACAGGGTTCCACTGGCCTAGTCACATATTCCAATTGTTTATTCCACATGTTTAGTTTTCCTTCTATTTATACTCCTTTAGAGACTAATAGTTTTGTATTTAATATTTTTAAGTGAATGTTGCATAACTTGAGTATGTATTGAAAGTATGACATATGTCGTAACTTTTAACACTATTTCTATTCGTATCAAATCAAAAGATGTTATTTTATTAATTCTTATTGTTACTTGGGTTTTAAGGGCCTACTAAAATTTATTTTAATTAATTGTTTTGATACATCATCTATAAGTAAAATTTTTAAATGTAAAATAATGTTTGAAAATAATAAACTTTTGATATTCTATAAGAAAACACACCATTTTTTACTAATTATCACTCTTCTTTTTTATTCATAATTTGATTTTTTTACTTTTATTTGCAATGCATGTACCTGATCTACCAATACTATTATACTAATTCTCAATTTGTAAAAAAGAAGAAGCATGCCACGCAAGCATGTCTCTTAATTATTCTTCATTATCTTACTAATTTAAATACTTTTTTTCACCTTTCTCATACCTAAGATAACCTTAACCTCTTCCCATTGCTTTTGTACTAATTCTAATATTTTTTCATATTTATTTTTTAATTATATATTTATAATTTCTTATTTAATAGTTGAAGTTTGACATAGATAGATAACTTGTATACTTGCTAACACCAAATATTGATCCAACAGTGCTAATTGAATACCTCATCGAGATACACTAAACTTTGCGATGTCTTGTATTAGTTATTGAATATTCTAATGTGTTACATTATTATTTGTCACTTTTGAATGTAAAATGGTAAACAATTGTTACAACACATGTCATTCACTTATTAATTGTCATTAAGCCTTTTCTGTATGATTAAATTATCTACATTTTACACAATAATAATTTATTTTAGTTTATAATAAATAACTATTTGCTTTATTTATTTATTTTTTTGTATATAATTTTTTGGATTAAGCCTTTTAAAATTTATAATATGCAAGTAATTGATATGTCAATTGTAATAGATAATGATTGGGATATTTCTCATTTGAATATTGAAGTTAAGTAGAAAACAGGAAATTTTATATTTTGTTCTTAGAAATATATGCCCTTTTCTACAATTTAATTTTTTCTTTTAGTAAAAAAACTTTTAAGCAAATATTTTTTATTCCAAAATAACTTTACTTTCTATAATGATATTAATAATGGTGTTAGATGTTATAATAAGTAGATTGTATTTTAGTAGTGTAAGTTGAATAATATAGAAATAAGATGACAAAATTTAAGCGACACATCAACAATTCTATAAACATTATAAGAAACCAATGTTATGTGAATTACACGATCATTTGTTCTAAATGTCGATGAATGAAAGTTCAAATGTACGATGATATAAGTTGAGGGGTTATATTTATTACATTGTAATGTACATAGTAAACTTATTAAAATAAAAATATAAAAAATCAAAATCATTTTAGTCGTGTGATTGTTCTAAACGTCGTTGAACAAAAAGTCAAAATGTAAAATGACATAAGTCGAGGACTACTTTATTACATTGAAATGTTTAAAGTAGTATTATTAGAAATGAAAAAAGTTTATAATAATAAAGTATAATTTACTCTCTCTCTCTTTACTTACACTTTAAGTTACCACTATAAGAATTAAAAAGAAAATAGTACCCATCGGCCATCACCAACTCTATACGGATAATTTTAGAATTTCCTTTCTCATTCTAACATTCTCTACCATTTTGTCATATAAGAACTTTCTATTGTCTAACTTCATAATTCTATTTTACATTCTTCGATCACCTTTATCTAGTTATTTCAAAATTCTCTCTAGAATTCTCTAATGTGTTGAACAAGTTTTTTTCTCTTCTATAAATTCTAACAATATCCTCTCACTATATAGCTAATCAAGTAAGTCATTATTTCTTAAAACCACATTAAATTAAATTCACTATTATTTTGCTCACATCTTTTACCAACTTAATAATATACAATAAACATCTAAAAATAAAGAAATACACAATGTCACTGGGTTTTTATTTAATGTATTCTAATTATGTTAATCAATATTTTAATAGTGACGAATCCTTAATGACATTTTAAACCTTTATTGTAGATAAATTCATAAGTTTGTTGAATAGTGTTAGAATAAGAAAGATTTAGTTAAGTTATAATGAGTTATTTCTCTTTTAACATTAAAGTTAGGATAATATATAGAGATTAAATTTAAATTAAAATCAACATCAAAACATGCAATGCATGTGTTAGTTCATTAATTAAAATTTTTTATGAAACTTCAATAATAATAATGGAAACTTAGACATATTTATAAGCAAAAATTCAACACGGACCAACTAAGAGAGGGTCGACTAAGTACGACTACTCATAAATTAGTAGGGCTCACTACCATGTGTCTCCACGAGTTTATGAGTAGTTGACGTTAGTCAACTCTTTCCTTAGTTGACTTGTATTGAATTCCTTTACTTATAAGATACATGTGAGGTCATATTTCTGTAAAACAGCTAAGATCAACACCTAAACAATCTAACATAATCATGACTTCACCATATCATGGTCCACTCCAACCCATTAAACCTAAAATAGGTATAGGTTTGACTTGTCCGCTGTCATTTGTCGAATTTAGACCGTTGTGGTACATAATTGCAGTCAACATATGAGCACCATATCTTTATTTAAATGAAAGAAAATTCAAAATTAATATATTACCCAAAAGAATCAGAGAAAACAGCAAACATAGGAAAATTTCATATCCACCTCTCTATCTAGAGAGAGTAGGAGTGGTGGCAATGGTGTGTTGGTGTTGGTGGGGATTGGGATTCTAGGAAACAAGGCTAAAGGAGCGGTGTATAGGACACAAGCGGTGCTGGGAGGGGTGGGCGACAAGGTGCACCTGCAAACGAGGCACAAGTCATCGAAGGGATTATTTGAAGGTGTAGGGAAAGACGAAAAAATGAAATGAAGCGAAGATTTCTATGTTACAAATCAAGGGCAAAATAATTAATTTACATTCAAAGTAAACGTCGTTAGTTTCAAATGTATTAATTTGTTAATTGTTCTAAGCAAGAGGTATTAATTTGTAAGGCTTTAAAGTATGAGATATTGATACAAGAAAGAGGTTCGTTTTTTTTCAAAACTAGAGTGGTAGTGATGCTTACAACTACTAATCAAGTTTAATATCATGATGTAGGAAAGTGACATTTTTTTAAGGAAAATAGTCTATTTCATAATCAAAATATACTTCCTATTAAAGCAAATTATGAATCATCAATAATAAAAATGGAAACCTAGACATATTTATAAGCAAAAATTCAACACGGACCAACAAAGAGAGGGGTTGATCAAGTCCAACTAGTCACAAATTGTGGGACTCATTGCCATGTGTCTTCATTAGTTTATGAGTGGTTGGCCCTAGTCGACCCTTTCCTTGGTCGACTTAAATTGAATTCCTTTATATATAAGATACGTGTGAGGTCATATATTTGTAAAACACCCAAGATCGACACCTAAACAAGTTAACAAGGTCATGGCCTCGCTAAATCATGGTCCGCTCCAACCCACTAAGCCTAAAACGGGTTTGAATCTTACCCGTCAGTTATCTTCTGTTAGACCGTTGGAGTACATGACAACAATCAGCATACGAATAAAATATCAAATCTTTATTCAAACAAAAGAAAATAAAAAATTAATATATTACCCAAAAGAAATGGAGAAAACTAGGAAACGAATAAAAATTTCATCTGCTCCCTCTCTCTCCAGAAAGAGTAAGAGTAACGACAATGGTGATGGCGGTGCTTGACTGGGCTTTGGGGAATGAGGCCGAAAGAGCAATACAAAGTGTGTAGGAGGCCTATGTCCTTACGATGGTGGTGGAAAGTGTGTAGGTGATCCGAACAACTAGGTACAACAATCCAGGCTCAGACTACACCGTCTCAAGCTCGGCAATCACATTATTAGTGTTCCATTTCAAAACTCTTTGAATTTTTCTTTTCAAAATCATTTTCCATTCCATTCTTTTCGTTGCATGACTTTATCTCATTGCAACCCTTGACCCTTCACCAAGGTCCCAACTCAAACCATGAAAATCATGCTTAAAATCATAAATTGGGTTTCATGCCCAAAACCACACACAATCATCCTTTCATTTATTTATGGGAACGAAACCCAAAATCACGTCCAAATCTATTTTTTTGGGTTCCACATTCCTCCACGTCATTATATGGGGAAAACATCATCATCACACACTCAACATACCATTAAAACCATTTATCCATCATTTAAATCCACAATTTATACATACCTGGTTCAGGGCAAAAAAGGTAGATTGAATCTCCAGATCAGTATACCGAAGATCCCTGATTCGGTATACCGAAAACCCCTGAATCGGTCGACCGGGTGTTTTCGATTTGCTGGTATCTGGCTAAACTGATAGAGATTCAGTATGTCGAATTTAGTTTGGCATGCTGAATCACCCGAAACCAGGGCACCTCCCCTATTTCGAATGGAGAAAATCGCCGAAGGTGGGAGTCTCGATCGGGCCTCCCAAACTCACATCAAAAATTACAAGTAAATCACGGGGTGTAGACCCTTGAGTCTACTTCAAAATCCCTCAATCCATTCATTATTCCATCAACCACACAATTCATACGAAAATCACAAGAGGAAGGGGCTCAAGAACGGCTATTGTAGCCTTCAACCCCAAAATTGCATTTTTCCCCACTAATACCAATCTTAACCGCATGATATCTATATTCTCATGTTATACAACACATTCCCACTCATTTCATGATTTTTTCCATAATTTTCATGCATTTATCTCAATTTTCATGCCATTAGCCCTTTGTTAACATAACACTGAACGGAGGAAGGGAAAGGGGTCGCGTACCTTGCTCAGCCCTCCAGCGACCCTTCCTGCACGCCGGCGAACCTCCTCGTGCCCCGGTGAAGCCTCCTCTGCCGGCGGAACACACAAGTAGCTCACCACCTCCTTGGTTGCGCGTCGTTCCTCTTTCTCTTCTCCTCTCTCTGTCACCCTCTCCTCTCTTCGCACGCTGTAGCCTCCCTTTATCTTCTTTCCCACCCACGTCACGCCTGCCGCCCATTGCGTTGGAAGAGACGACGAGGCATGGACTGGCGTCGTTGGTGGCACGGGTCGGGGAAGGGAAGGAGACAGAAATGGTGCGAACTCGTGAGAGGAAAGGAAAAGAAAGGAAAAAAAGAAGGAAAAGAAAGGAAGAAAAGACAAACACACAAATCGAGGCGACTGTGCATCCTCAGACAGAACTCCACATTGATTCCAAATCACGAGTAGATGCACAGAAAGCCAACCACAAGCTCACACAACCAAAATCAACAGATTATTCATTAATAAACCATTTAAACAATATTACAATTAATTACATGATTTATAATTAAAATGGATAATCAGGCTCAAATGTCACAATATGTCACTATTTGATCGTTTTACATGGACTTCTTTGCAATTTTCTTATTTTGATTCCACGATGTTTTCTATGCTTTTGATGATTTGAGTTGATTGCATTTTTTATTCTCTTGAGGTCAGTATGATTTTTCGAGCAATACTCGTCAAAAACTTCGTCATTTCATGTGATTTTCTTTTGTGGTGTCGTGTTTCATGATTTCATCATTTCGTGTGGATTTCTTCGTAGTTTTTGCATACCATATTGTACATCTATTTAGCCTTGTCTTCGCATTCATATTAATATGATTAGAGCACAATCTAGGCTTAGTAAGCATTCATTCAGCCTCTAGCAAGCGAATTGGACTAGAAAGATCGAGTTTCTCGAACGTACGGGAGTGCCTAACACCTTCCCCATGTGTAATAGGAATCTTTACCCATCCTCTGATATATAGACATTTGACCTTTTTATTTGCATATCATGCATTTATCCTTTTGTGGTTTGTTTGTGGTTTTCCTCGTCTTTCTCTTAAAAGATTAGGTAGCGACTCCGATTTTTTTTCTTTTTATCCTATCTTGCGCCTTCACCATCCTAATATGGCTGTGGCCTCCTCCCTCTAGTACGACTCCTTGCCGAAGTCCCGGACGGACATGGTCACGCTTTCCACATCTAAATAGGTGTTATTTCTCATATAGATGCGTTGTTCCCTAGGACTGAATTATTTAAAGGATTCCAGTCCCTTCTTGGTTTTAGAGATGTACCGAGTGATACTAGAATCTACCCATCAATCGTTGGAACTAGGAATTATAACATTATTACATTCCACCATGCCAACAAAAACTTTTCTATCCTTTGAATTTTGTTCCGAGGTTTTGCCTTTATTTCCATCTGAGGTTTTGCCCTCAAATTATCAAATTGACCACAAATATGACAACAACCTTGTACTTATTTTCCTTGTGTTTGATTTGGCCTGTATTGGTTTCTGTTTGGTCCATTCTTTCTTTTATAATTCTTGTCATTCTTTGACTTCTGAAAAGCGACATTTGCTTCTTCTAGATTAGTTTCATGATGCTTCCGACTAACCATGATTTCTTGTTCAGTTCCCAACCTAATTGGCAATTCAGTGAGTTGAAGTGGGGTTGACATTAGATATGTGGTAACCATATCAAAACTATGTGGCAAAGTATTTAATATGGTTACTATCTACAGTTTTTCTGGTATTGGAGTTCCTACAGTGGTTAAATCCTTTACCATGACAATTATATTATTAACATGCTCCACTACATTTTGTTCCTCAAATATTTTACTAGAGTTATGTTTCTGAATGAAAAGTTGCATGTTCATCTCAGTTGTTTTATCATATTTTTCTTTCAAGACATTCCACAAAGTGTATGCAGTGTTATATGTTTCAAAATACTTGATTAAGCTATCCTCCATGAATATGAACATAAGATTCTTTGCTCTCTTATCTTCTATTTTCTACTTTTCTAGTTTTCGCTTCAGAAACGTTATTATCAATTTCCAGAGGATTAACATTAATAATATGTTCTAAATTGTCATATTCAAGTGCATGTTTTATTTTCCTATGCCACATCTCATAATTAACTCCATTCAATTTCTCAACTCTTGTCAGTTCAGTTGTGAACAATTTGTCAGTCATAATTCAAATCTACAATGAAATATAATTTTCAAAAATTAAAATTTCCACAATACACAGACTTGCAATTTCAATAAGATTTCAATGAACTTCTATTTTTTTTTTTTTTTAGGAATATATGCAATTTAAAAAATATAATATTCCTACTTAATCAAAATTTTCTAATTAGTTTGCAAAAATAGACTTCCAAATAACGTCTAATTCCACAAATTATGCAAATTTCCGATCCCTTTTATAACATGTGATTTTAACTAACGACTAAACCATTCGTTAAACTTTTTTAAATTAATAAATTAATCAAAATTTAACAATTTTTTTTAAAATATACACTGTAGGCAGTAAAAGCTAAATTAAATCTAATTTCAGAGGGGAAAATTATTTTTGGGTTTTATTTTTTTATTTTTAAAATAAATATTAATATCAAATAAAACGATAGTTAAAACAGAGTTAATAAAAAATAATCATGCAACAAGTTTTCTTAATTGGTAAAACCTTATCAAGAATAATAATTATGATTAACCATTGATGAGAACAAAAATTCTCCCATTTTTTATTCAAATACCAAATTCCTGTATTTATTAATTAAATAACGTAGTAATCACCTAAGTTCAATAATGCAGTGATTAAATCAAGATTAACATGGCATAATAAAATGAAGATGAAACAAGCATTTTAGTCGCAGCAAAAATAAAATAAAATTAAAGACTTAGAAGTAATATCATCTAAGTTATACATATTTTTCTTTATTTTAATCAAAATAATCAAATAAAACTTAAGACAAACCAGTTCTTTTTTATTTCCTCTTCCTTTCCCCTTTCCTTCCTCTCCCTTTTTATTCCCTCCCTCTCACTCTCACGTCATCGGGGGAGGCCCGCGAGCGAAGGAGGACGGCGCACGCTAGCGAGAGGTTGCCGGCGTGACGACTGGAAGGGGTGTGGAGCACGAGGGGTTCGCCGGAGTGTGGGGCCGGCAGTCGCGCAAGGTCGTTGGTACGCACGCGAGTAGGGGGCGCGCAGGGGGAACACGGTGGAGGCAGGGGGGAAACACGGTAGGGGTGGGCCTGTCGGTGCGGGCAGGGGAGGGGGCGCGGTGGAGGGCTAGACCACCGGATAGGGCCTGCGACAACGGCAGGAGGCTAGGAGGGCACGAATCGGTGGAGATCATGCACGAAAGGGGGACGCCGGGCAGCTAGTGCGTGCGAGGGTGACGACGATTGTGCGGGCGGCGTAAGGCGGCGGAAGGCGGCGGAAGGGGTCAGTGGCTTTGATATCGGAGCAACGACGACGAGTACTTGAGTGAGCGACGTCACGATTGGGGCTCCTGTGGATAAGGCTTTCCGATGGTTCTTTTCTGGTTTTTCTATATCTGTTTGTATCCACTGCCACATATTTATATAGGGAACAAGATGCTTGTTAGCCCCCTCTGCCTCAAAATGCTTCCGAGAGAAATCCGACACCATTATGGATTCGTTGACCATCTCCCAACAACTTAGAAGCTTTTGACTAAAATGGTTGATTAAACATGACATCTATGTTACTGTGTTATGTGCAATGAGAATGGTCATTTTGGGTGTCGTGTTTTGCTGCTGATTTTGGTCAATATTTTCAACCAATATGGTTAGTTTAAAACGGCTTTCGCATGCAAAGTAATTGCATTGCTGTGTTCAAAATAAATATCTTGTTGGCGGCGTTGCCATTTTCTCCCTGTAGTCTGTGAGATTTGAACTTGAGAGGGAAGTGGAAGTTCCACTCCTTTGACCAACTACATCATAGTAGTTGATTTGGTCGAAAAAAGGTAGAAAGTAAACCAACAACCCCAGTGGGTCTGCTAATATGGCTCATTAGAGCCGTAGTTTCGAGAAACAAGTTTGAAATAGTTGTAATCTGGAAATAAAATTAGAGGATATTTATGTACCTTAAAAATTCCATCATATTTAGCTTTATATCTATTATTCGTGGAAGTTGTCTTTTGCGAAGTAAGAATAATAATTAAAGTTGTGTTTAATGTAAATGAGGGTAAAACTTTACTAACCGTATGCTGGACAGTAACCTGTAGTCTTTTTTTTTCCCAAAGAAAAGGTGTTGATCATGTAGTTTTAGGTCTGTTTGGAAGCTTACTTCTTATCTTGTATGCATTTTGTTTCCTTTTGTGGTTTTGCATCCAATGGTTCTCAATGTTTCCAGGCTAACGGAGAGACTTAAGCAACGCTATAGTGAGTTTATATTTCATACTCTGGGTTTTGGGGTTCTTTGTTTTTTTTAGGCAGTTAGAGTAGGTTTTTTTTCATTATGTTAATTTCTTGTAGGTATTTGTTGGAGGGTTTGACCCAAGCGCTAGTGAGGAAGATCTTAGATAGGTTTGCTCTCAATATGGAGAGATTGTCTTTGTAAAAATTCTACTTGGAAAGTAATGTGCCTTTATACAATTTATTCATAGGTATTGGTCAACTACATTGAATCCAAGGTGTTGGAAAGTAATTAAAGTTTGCTGATTAATTCATTATAGTATATCAAGAGCTTTCCAAGGTTTCAATTCTTAAATCCTAATCCATATATGTAAAGTGATTTTTTTGATTTTGATTGATCACTTCTTTTATCGGGATAGGCCAAAAGGTGATTGCATTAAATCTAACTACATTCGTTGCAACAAATGACTGACATTGAGGGAATTCAATCTTTCCAATTCATGAGGAAGTGAAGAGGATTTTAATCCCATGATAGTGCATAAAGTCTATAAGGGTTACATTAGAAGTTGAGAAGGCAACGACTCCTTCTTCCTTATCCTCTGTCGATTTCCGCCAAGCACGGTTTCCCTCCTCCCTCCTTGGCTGATTTCATTTATTCTTGATTTGAAATTCCTTTTTGTTCGCTTTTGGTTGCTTAAGATTTAGATAAGGTGTGGTCGATGCAGGTAGGTTATGTAGGAGATTATCGTGCACTCGTAGGCGATGAGTGTGGAGGTAGAGATGGCGGTGGTTGTGAGTGTGAGGAGGATAGCAGAGGACGAAGAAGAGGACAACGAGTGTGGTAAAAGAAAAAAAGGAAGACAAAGACGTCGTGGACGAAGAAATTAAAGAAGAGTGGTGTCGACCTGGCTAAGGGGAATGACATCAGTATGATAAGGAATGAGGTCAGCATAACTAAGATTGATGTAGGAGGGGTGAAGGAGAAGTGCCACAAGGGAAAGAGAGTGGAGAAAAGAGACGTCTTGTTTGTCATTTTCAAAGAACACAAACTTTATAATAATAAAAATATGAGGTCGTGTATTTGTAAAACATCCAAAATCAATATCTAAACAAACTAACACAGTCACGACCTTATCCAATGCTCCAACCCACTAAACCTACTTAACCAGGCTGACTAAACCTACAACGGGTCTGGGTCTTGTGCAGGATTTAGATAAATGACACCACTCAGCATACAAACAGAACACCATATCTTTATTCAAACAAAAGAAAATTCAAAATTAATATCTTGCACAAACGCCATGGAAAACATCAAACTTATTAAAATTTCTTTGTCCCCTCTCTCTCTCTCTATCTAGAGTTAATCGTAATATGGTTTTGTTTATTTTCCGATTTGTATTGTTCTTCCGCCACTCCTCCCTTCTTCCCCGCCAAAGCGATCTCCC
>JAMKQA010248126.1:0-11586 GCA_024699735.1 Posidonia australis
GGCTTTTGAGGAAGCCTAACTTGGGACAGAAGTCCCAGGTGGTGTTTGTAAAGGACGTGAATTTGGTTTTTGGGTATGAATCCCAAGTGTGGTTTAATAGAAAGTGATTTCAAGGATTTAAACCAAGTTTTGCATATTAGGAAACAAGTTTTCTCTGGTTTTATTGCGCTTGCTTGTAGTTGGGTGTTTTGGGGGCGTGTACTGGGTGACTTAGATGTCACTCACGCGTGCTGTGTGTGTTTCAGGTGCAGACCGCGTGCAGCCTGTTTCCGGTGCTAGAATCGGCGTTTCTAGCCGCGCATCGAGATCCTAGAGGTGAGCCTGGTTACAATCTTTATTTCTGTGATTTGTGTAATTAGGCTTGTGATGCTATTGTTTGGTAGCGTGCCCGGGTTTGGGGCGTTACATAAGTGTATAATATCCTCACTAAGTGATGTCATCACATTTTCGAATAAATAGTATATCAGAAATATGGACTGAATACTAGCACTGAAATCCAGCAAATTTAGAGAGAATATCCTATGGAAACTCCAAACAAATTTCCACATGCAACCATACAATCATTGCAACATAACACCTAGCTAAAAAGTTGCTCCTAATACAATCCAACAACATAGTCAAATAACATAACACAAGGAGGGATATACATGATCTCAAGCTAGAGACTAGCCTCTCTATGTCCCAAGCTAGAGACGTCTTTCAACTATACTACGAATTGAGTTGGAAACAAAAGGCATCTCATCATGTCTTGTCTAAATACGATATCCAAGCGTAATTCTATTTATTATTAAATGTTTATACACAGGTTCTCTAGTGAAGATGTTTTTATTGCCACACTTAGTGCATCGACATGGTATATAACCAAGGTGGAGTTGTAACGACTCCCAAGTCGCTACCACTCAATCTAGTTATATTTTTTTTCATTTTATTATTATTATCTTACCAGTACACTAATTATGTAATTTAAATTTAAGTACACTCAGTAGAAGCAGAACTAGTAAACAACAGAAAGTAAAACTAAACTAAACATTCACTAGGATCCTTGATGTGTGGTAGCGTATATGCACTAGCAATTGACAACTACTATCTTACACCTGCCAAAATACACAAAACAAAATACATGTAAGTGACCACTCAAAACGGTCACCCAGTACACACTCCACCTAAGACAACTCAGCACACCACGTCGAGGAAATCGACGTAACTTTGCCACAAGCACACAAGTACAGGCATCCCCACTTGGATGCTGCAACACTAAAATCAGGTAATCAACCAATGCCCGGTACGCAACAAAAATCAAAACCATACCTTCAAAGCCATTCTTTCTCTTTTCCTTTCAAAACCATATACATGCACTTTTAAAATCCTTTTATGCATGCCTAAGAAGGCTGCTCTTGCCAACTCAAGCCCAAAATCACACAAAATACATACACAACATGGTCCCACGTACTCTCTAGGTGTCACACATCAAAATTTCCACAATAAATTAATACAATTAAATTACGGAAAAATTAAAGCCAAACAGTAAATATCTAACTACTAGGAACCTATGTGTGCTGCTAGGAGACTCTAGACTATATGCACTACGCTAACTCTCTACATGTCTGCACCTACAAACCAAAAACACTAGAAAAAACGTATGAGTGACAGAAGTCACCTAGTATGCATCCCAAGAAAACCACGGAAAAAAAATTTATAATTAATTTTCCTTTTAAATTCATTTCGCAAACTATTTTCTCAAAACCTCACAAAATAGACCCACACCGACCAAAACCACAACTAGGGCGCTACTAGTCCAAAGCCACAAGCAAAGGTCCTCAATGGCCAAAACCACACACAGTGTGTTAAGAAGCCTGACGTTAGGCAACCAAACTCTAGCCACAAGTAGCCCACTGAAGAGCAACCAACGGCATCTGCACTACCACAACGTGCCACCCTGTGCAGGAGCCGCGTCGTCCTGCGATTCTCTCACCTAGAGAACCCTCACAAAGCTAACCCCTCTTTGGGAAGGTTGTCCTGTCTCTCAAGACGCTACTAGCCACGGGGCACGTGTCTCACCTACACTGGCCACCATAGGGTACGCCTCCTCACGACGTCCTCTACACATGGTGCTCAGGAGGGAGTGTCATACCTCCACACCTGACGACACTAGAGCCTCAGTGCTCACAGCAACAACAGGAGTATCATACCTCCCCGTCATGCCGCAAGACACTTCAACCCGCAGACCACAACCCTAGCCTTGAGACAACAGTCAAGGAGTCTCATACCTCCAAGACCTGACGCCCCTCAGCCTCAGGTATCTCAGCCCCAGACCTCAACCAAGGAGTCGCACTCGACCACCCGAGAATGTCGTCACATTCCCTCGTCACGACAGCACGGTCCAACACTATCGCGACCCGCACACAGAAAATCAGGAAAACATTTTCCAAAACAGACCAACTATTTCTTTGAAATCCATTTCCAAAACCATTTTCATATCTTTGAAAATTCTTCCAAAACCTCAACAAAGCGGTGCGTCAGGTGTCCCAGGAGACCACCACTAACGGCCCACGATCCCATCTTACAAAGACAAAACACAATAATCCAGAAAGCCCTTGGAAAACACATTTTATAAACTCGGTTAGGCCCTGATTCGGCATGTCGAAAACAGGTTCGGTATGCCAAAAACCCCTGGTTCGGTAGACCGATCTGGATCGATCGACCAAATCAGGTCAACGGTCAACACTTAGGCCAAATTTAGTATAACAAAATTGGTTCAGTCAACCGTCCAAATTCAGACGACCAAATTTCTACCAGAGGAGCTAAATTGACAGAAAAACGGCATACCGAAATGGTTCGGTATGCCAAATTCTGTGAAAAACAGAAAACGGCCCAAAGCCTATAGTCTGAAATCACCCCAACTGGAACCTCCGATCGGACCCGCTAAACAAGCACCAAAAATCTTGCATAAAACATAAGATATAGACCCTCAAGTCTACTCCAAATCCCAACAAACAAAACTAAAATCCATTCATCATGCATCAAGATATAAAATCGCAAAGGTAGAAGGGTCAAAATGACCCAAAACGCAAGCACCAGCATAAATGCCCATAAATTTACCATAAATTCTCATAAAATCACAATAAATTCTAGGAATGTAAATTACCTAGATTTCATGCAACCCTATTAATTTCTACCATTTTCATGCTCTCTTTTATATAAGGTAGAGGTGTGTACCTGAAAACAGCCTTTGGCGAACTCCAGCGCAATCACGATCACTAGAGCACTCCACACAAGCTCCACACACCACCACGAGCCATCACAGCCCTCCGCTTATCTCCCTCAACCTCTCTCTCTCTCTTTCTCTCTCTCGGCACGTGAGAAGAAGAAACAGGGGATACAGGTGAAGGAGAAGAAGAGGGGGAAAGAGGAAGGAGTAGGGAGGAACGAAAAGAAGGGTGGGGAAGAAGGAAAATGCACACGTTGAGGAGGAGAAGGAAAGAAAAAGAAGGAAGGAGAAGACGACGATGAGCGGCGAAGGAGTGTTGTGTGGCTTATAAAGCCTACGTACGTAGTATCTGGGAGCGTGCTCACTTGCATGTCTCATCCACTGGCACACCGCACAAGCACACCGACCACTCCGCCCAACTACCAGCCACAACCAACGGCCCACGAGCGCGGGCCCCACGCAGACCCCACACCTGGGCCCCACACGCACAGTGCCACAATGTACAGTGCCAACCACGCACAGGGACACACAACTAGAAGCCGACTCACGAGGCCCAAGCCCGAAAGCACAAAACTACACAACGAGCCTCGAAACAGTAACACCCGTCCAGGAATAAAATTCATAAAATGTAAATAATTACAAAATGAATTTTACAGGTATTACATCCTAACCCCCTTAAAAGAAGATTTCGCCCTGGAAATCACTAGGCGAAAAGATACGAGTATTAGGCTAGGATGGCTTCCTCACGTTCCCACGTGGCCTCCTCGGCTATGATGCCGCCACCGCACCAAAACCAGCAAAATCACCATGTTCCGTAGCACTTGCTCCTTACGGTCAACAATCTCGACGGCATCCTCCACAAAGGACAGATCTTCTTGGAGCATTTCTGGTTGAACTAGGATCACATGAGAAACATTAGTAAGGCACTTCCTCAGCATGGAGACATGGAATACATCATGCACGGACGACATCTCTGGTGGTAGATTCAACTGATAAGCAACTTCACCGATCCTCTGGGTGATCTAGTACGGACCAATATAACGAGGACTCAGCTTGCCACGTTTCCCGAACCTCATGACACCCTTGGTCGGCGACACCTTAAGGAACACATAGTCTCCCACCAGAAACTCCAACGGTCTCCACCTCCTGTCGGCATAGCTCTGCTTCCAACTCTGTGCAGCCAACTACCTGCTCCGGATCAAATCTACCATGTCCACATATAGCTGCATAAGCTCAGGACCAATCAACTAATGCTCACCCACCTCACTCTTGGAAACCAGAGATCTGCATGGCCTACTTTACAAAGCTTCGTACGGCGCCATCCCGATGCTCGAGTGGTAGTTATTGTTGTAGGCGAACTCAATCAGTGGTAAATGGTCCTCCCAACTCCCTTGAAAGTCTAAGGCACATGCTCGGAGCATATCCTCCAACGTTTGGATAGTCCTCTCTGTTTGACCATCCGACTGAGGATGAAATGCTGTGCTATAGTTGAGCACAGTGCCAAAGGCCTCCTGCAGAGTTCTCCAGAATCTTGAGGTGAATTTCATGTCTCTGTTCGACATGATGGACACCGAAACACCATGCAGCCTCACCACCTTGGAGACATACAACTCTGCCAAGCGGTGCATCCAAAGCTTCACCCGAATGACTAGGAAGTGAGCAGCCTTGGTTAGCCGATCCACGATCACCCACACAGTGTCATTCTTCCTCTGGGTCTACGGCAAACCAGTCACAAAGTCTATTGAGATGTGCTTCCACTTCTACACAGGAATATCCAACGACTGCAAGGTCCCTCCAAGACTCTGGTGCTCTACCTTGACCAACTGGCAAGTAGTACACCTTACCACATGGTCAGCAACATCTCTCTTCATGCCAGCCCACCAAAAGTTCTGCTTTAGGTCTCGGTACATCTTCGTACTGCTAGGGTAAATAGTGTACTTGGACTGATGCGCTTCATCCAACAACCTCTGCTTGGCCTCCTCATGCTGGAGCACATACAGACGCATAACATACCTCATCTCTCCATATGCCCCAGTAGAGAATTGAGGCTCTCCACCAGCCTCTAACTTCTCAAACACAGCCTGAACAAACGGATCCAACTACTGACAGGAGACAATAAACTCTAACAGCTTAGGACGGATAGACAGGTTGGCCACCCAAGCACCAACCGTTCCCCGAGCTTGCCTCTTCGGCCTGCAGCTCACCAGATCTTCCAACATGGTCCACTCCTTGACCATCAGGCTCGCCATCACGTGCGTAAGCCGACTCAAGACATCGACGACCACGTTGGCCTTGCCGGGATGGTAAGACAGGCTGAAATCATAGTCCTTCAAATACTCCACCTAGTGGCGCTACCTCAAGTTGAGGTCCCTTTGTGTGAAGATATACTTCAGGCTCTTATGATCGATGAAGACCTCAAACTGCTCCCTATAGAGAGAGTGTCGCCAGAGCATGAGAGCGAACACTACAGCAGCCATCTCCAAATCGTGGGTCAGGTAGTTCTTCTCATGATCCTTCAGCTGGCGCGAAGCATATGCGATGACATTGCCATGCTGCATCAGAACACACCCTAACTCAACGCCACTAGCATCACTATACATAGTGAAACCACTACTTCTAGAAGGTAGAGTTAACACAAAGGCAAAAACCAGACGAGACTTCAGCTCTTGGAAACTTGCCTCACAATTCTGGTCCCAGTAAAAAGGAACTCCCTTCCTGGTCAACTCTGTCAAAGACGCAGCTATGAAGGAGAAATCCCTGATAAACCTCCTATAATAGCCTGCCAGACCCAAGAAACTCCTGATCTCCAACACAGTCCTAGGCCGCTCCCAATTACTCACCGCCTTGACCTTGGCAGGATCCACTCTGATGCCTTCTCCAGAAATCAAATGGCCAAGGAACATGACTTCGCTCAGCCGAAACTCATACTTGGAGAATTTGGCGTACAGCTGATGATGCCTCAGAGTATCCAAAACCTCCCTCAGGTGCAAGGCGTGAGTCTCAACATCAGGAGAATAAACCAGTATGTCATCAACAAAAACCACAATGAACTTGTCCAGAAAAGGGCTGAAAATCCTATTCATCAGATCCATAAATGCAGTCGGTGCATTAGTCAGGCCGAAAGGCATGACCGTGAACTCTTAATGCCGATAATGCGTCCGGAAAGTAGTCTTCTGAATGTCGGAGTCGCGTATCCTCAACTAGTGATACCTTGTCCTCAGATCAATCTTTAAGAACACTGATGTAGACTGCAACTGGTCAAACAGGTCATCAATGCGGGGCAGGGGATACTTGTTCTTCACTATGATCTGGTTCAGCATCCGATAATCTATGCATAATCTGAGTGAACCATCCTTCTTACGGACGAATAAAACAGGCGCTCCCCATGGAGACACACTCGGCCTGATAAACCCCTTGTCCAGCAACTCCTGCAACTAAGTCTTGAGCTCTCGCAATTCCACTGGCACCATGCGATAGGGAAGCTTCGACACAACACTAGAATCGGGGATCAGATGATCAAGAACTCTACTTCCCTGTGAGGTGGCATACTAGGCAAATCATCAGGGAAAATGTCGGGATATTCACACACCACAGAGATGTTGTGAACAGCCAACTCGAGAGAAGTGGAGGTAACTATACTGGCTAGATACCCCATGCAACCCCTAACCAAAGACTTATAAGCCTTCATAGCTGAAATGACAAGCTTAGGCTCACCCTGACACCCACCTTGCACAAAGAAAGACTCATCCTCAGGAGACCCAAAATAAACTTTCCTCCGAGCACAGTCGATCAAAGCAGACTGCTGCGCCAACCAATCTATGCCGTGTATCACATCGTACTCCTACATGTCTATCACGATTAGGCTAGCGTTGAACTCTCTACCATTCAGCGTCAAGTCGACAGATCGTAGATACCTCCATGCCAAACTGTGCTCCCCTAGTGGCGTCACCATGCTGAGATAAAAGGTCAGTCTAGCTGGTCTCTCTCCCAACTCCGTCGTAAAAGATTCAGAGATAAAGGAGAAAGAACTCTTGAGTCAAGCAACGCTTTGGCCATCCAGCCAGCCATAATAAAAGAACCTGATGGTCAAACAAAACAACACCACACATCCATACAATCAGGTAGATGTCCAGATTACAACATATCTCAGAGGGTTACAGAACCAACTATTCATCATTACCCTCAACAACATCTCCTGAAGACCAAATGCCTAGAGCTGTGATGGTAAACACCCGTCCCCTAGTCGGATGCTGTAGCGCGCTTCCTGCCTTCTTAGGCGGTTCCGGACAAGATCTCTAAACTTGTCCCGCCTTCCCACAATTATAGCACACCACAAAGGCCGAAGGCTGCCGAGGATGAGGACAATATGCAGCGATGTGACCCACTTGACCACAGTTGAAGCATTGGTTCCCACCAGGAGCACTGGACCTTGTTTGACTGAGGCCAGCTCCACTACCCCCAGCAAAACTCCATCGGCCCACAGAGGAAACACTGGATCTCGCCTTTTACTTCTTCTCAAGGCTACCTGAACTACTAGCACTTGAAGGACCAGAGAAAGAGAACCGGGAGGTAAAAGAAGACTTACCCTTCCCTTTGGGACGACTCTCCAAGAACTTCTGGTGCTCCGCCTCGAATCGGTAAGCCATCCCAACCATGTCCTCCATAGTGTGGCACCTACAGCCCATCACCTTCACCCGTAGCCTAGGGTTCAAGTCATCCAAAAACCTCTGCGCCCGCTCCTCCTCAAACTCATAGGCAGGAGCAAAGCATTCCAATTGGGAGAACTTAGTCTCATACTCGAGCACTGACATCGTGCCCTGCTCCAGACTCCGGAAATCTTGGAGAAGCTGCTCCTTCACATGAGCGGGAAAATACATGTCATAGAAGGCCGCCTTGAAATCCTTCCATTGGATGCTAACAGTGACTGAGTCTGGGAACTTCAGCTGCCTCACGGACTTCCACCACCTATTTGCCTCACCATCCAACAGGTAGGTCGCCAGCTACACCCAATGCTCGTCCGGGCACACCATGCTCTCCAACGTCTTCACCACCTTCTCCAGCCAGGCCTTGCTCTCCTCAACACTAACCTTGCCCTTGAACGATGGCAGACGAAGCTTCGTGAACTGGTTCAGCCACGGGTCACCCAATGGTTCACTAGCACTACTCTTGTTGAACGCGTGAGAGATCCCGTGCACCAAACTCCTCAGTTCCTCACGAACTGCCTTCCATCCGCCTACGTCCTCTCGGGACTCGGACTCCTCGATAGGGGCCTTGCCCTTACGACCACAAGGAGGCATCCTGCTAGAGAAAGGCAAAGTACCTGCACCATAAACAAAGCAAAAACCAGAAAACCATGGCAAAAATCAGGTACAGACTCTACCATGCATGCAAAACCTATGGAGTCTCGAGACCGAACACCCTAGGTGTAGTGCAACCTAATGAACTTTGAGCTTTGATACCAAAAATAGTCATGCCTTAAATTTTTCACAATAATTTAAAATAATTAAATTACGGGAAAATTAAAGCCAAACAGTAAATATCTAACTACCAGGAACCTGTGTATGCGGCTAAGAGACTCCAGACTATATGCACTACGCTAACTCTCTACATGCCTACACTTGCAAACCAAAAACACGAGGAAAAACGTATGAGTGACAGAAGCCACCCAGTACGCACCCCAAGGAAAACCACGGAAAACAAAACTATAATTAATTTTCCTTTTAAATTTATTTCGCAAACTATTTTCTCAAAACTTCAAAAAACAGGCCCACACCGGTCAAATCACAACCGAGGCATTACTAGCCTAAAGCACAAAGCAAAAACCCTCAATAGCCAAAACCACCCACAGTGAGTCGGGAATTCCGGCACCAGGCAACCAAACTCTGGCCACAAGCAGCCCACCGAAGAGCAACCAACGGCGTCCACATTGCCACGACGTGCCACCTTGTGTAGGAGCCGCGTCGTCCTGCGATTCTCTCACCTAGAGAACCATCATAAAGCCAACCCCTCCTTGGGAAGGTTGTCCTGTCTCTCAAGACGCTACCAGCCACGAGGCACGTGTCCCACCCGCACTGGCCAACACAAGGTACGCCTCCTCACGGCGTCCTCCACACACGGTACTCAGGAGGAAGTGTCATACCTCCACACCCGACGACACCAGAGCCTCAGTGCTCACAGCGACAATAGGAGTATCATACCTCTCTGTCATGCCACAAGACACATCAACCTGCGAACCACAACCCTAGTCTTAAGAGGACAGTCAAGGAGTCTCATACCTTTAAGACCCGATACCCCTCAGCCTCATGTATCTCGGCCCCCGACCTCAACCAAGGAGTCGTCACATTCCCTAGTCCCGACGACACGATCCCACACTGTCTCGGCCCGCACACAGAAAACCAAGAAAACATTTTCCAAAATAGGCTAACTATTTCCTTGAAATCCATTTCCAAAACTATTTTCATATCTTTGAAAATTCTTCCAAAACCTTGGCAAAGCAGCGTGTCAGGTTTCTTAAGGGACCACCACTAACGACCCACGATCCCATCTTATAGGGACAAAACACAGTAATCCAGAAAGCCTTTGGAAAACACATTTTATAAACTCAGTTGGGCCCTGATTCGGCATGCCGAAAATAGGTTCAGTATGCCAAAAACCCTAGGTTCAGTAGACCGATCTAGATAGGTCGACTGAATCATGTCTACGGTCAACACTCAGGCTAAATTCGGTATACCAAAACTGGTTCGGTCGGTCGAATTCTCCTGATGCGGACGACTGTCCAAAATCAGACGACTGAATTTTGACCAGAGGTCCTAAACTGATAGAAAAATGACATACCAAAATGGTTCGGTATGCCGAATTCTACGAAAAACAGAAAACAGTCCAAACCCTATAGTCCAAAATCACCCCAACAGGAACCTCCGATCGGACCCCCTAAACAAGCACCAAAAATCTTGCATAAAACATAAGATATAGACCCTTGAGTCTACTCCAAATCCCAACAAACAAAATTAAAATCCATTCATCATGCATCAAGATATATAATCGCAAAGGTAGAAGGGTTAAAATGATCCAAAACGCAACCATCGGCATAAATGCCCATAAATTCACCATAAATTCTCATAAAATCACAATAAATTCTAGGAATGTAAATTTACCTAGATTTCATGCAACCCTATCAATTTCTACCTTTTTCATGCTCTCTATTATACGAGGTGGAGGTGTGTACCTAAAAACGGCATTCAGTGATCTTTGACCGACTCCCGTGAACTCCGGTGCAATCATGGCCATGGAAGCACTCCACACACCATCACGAGCCACCACAACCCTCAACTTCTCTCTCCCTCTCTTGACGTGTGAGAAGAAGAAACAAGGGATATAGGTGGAAGGAGAAGAAGAGGGGGAAAGAAGAAGGAGGAGTAGGGAGGAAGGAAAGGAAGGGTGGGGAAGAAGGAAAGCGTGCGTGTCGAGGAGGAGAAGGAATGAAGAAGAAGGAAGGAGAAGATGACGATGAGCGGAGGAGGAGTGCGGTGCGGTTTATAAAGCCTATGCACGCAGTAGCTGGGAGCGTGCTCACCTGCACGTCTCAGCCACTAACACACTGCACAAGCACACCAACCACTCCGCCCAACTACCAGCCACAACCAATGGCCCACGAGCGCGGGCCCCATGTAGACCCTACACGCATAGTGCCATAATGCATAGTGCCAACCACGCACAGGGACACATAGCTAGAAGCCGGCCAACAAAGCCCAAGCCTAAAAGCACAAAAACCACACAATGGGCCTCGGAACAGTAACACTCGTCTAGAAATAAAATTCATAAAATGTAAATAATTACAAAATGAATTTTACGGATGTTACATTAGGGTGGGCCAGGTGACTAACAGTGTCTGAATACTTTCTAAAGGATCTAGGGCACCCACAACAACAACCACAAAACAAATGTAGAGCATCTGTTCTGCATAACATGGTTCCCTTTAGACCAAAAACAGCCACATCAAAGCCTTAGAGCCTCTACTCCAAAATCATGGTCTACTCTAGACCAAAACTAAGAAGCCATCGCTCCCAAAGCACTTCGCTTCAACTAAGCGCAACACCACGACCACCTCTATGCCAGAGCTTGATCTCCTAAATTAGGACACAGCAAAACCATAAGGACAACAATGTGTCAAAATGCCCTGCATCAAACAATCAACACTGACTACAAGCAGTCCACCGTGGAGCTACCGCGGTGTCTGCATTGCCATTGGCAACCACCTTGTAGAGGAGTCTGCCTGCCTTGGCGTCCTTCCACCTAAAGGAGCCTCAAAGGCTAACCACACACCAAGAAAGCTTGCTCATACTACACCTAAGCTAGCTTTCCTTTCTCGGGGCAAACCA